>CAJHZI010000336.1:0-235000 GCA_905160935.1 Enchytraeus crypticus
TATATATATATATATATATAGCATTATAATTAGTATGGTGAGCAGAACACGGTTAGGTATTACCTTAGCATTGACATCAGCGTTGTAGTCTAGCAGACACTGAACAACTTTAACTAATCCCCAGGTGGCAGACAAGTGTAGGGGCGACTGCTGGTCTCTAATAAAACATACAATAGTAATGCTAATAAAGATATACAAGAGCACTTTTAGTCGAAACAATAATTAACTAATTAATTAACTAATTAACTAATTATTAACTAACTAATTAACTAATTATCATAAAGAATCATTTTTAAAGGAAAATAAACATACTTCATCTAGTGTAGTCCGGTGTATTATACATATCATATATATTTAGAATGTCTAAATAGCGTAGGGGTAACGTCATGAAGTTTCCAATGACAAATCCTGAGGTGAATTGAACCCTCGTGGGTTCAAATCCCAGCCGCGCTGATCTGAGAGTAAAATCTCAGACATTCACTGGATTGGTTATATGGAAAATGGTCTAAATTGCCTAACGGATTAAACATGTGGTTTTAAAAGTGATAGATATCAACATAGTTGATTATTCACAATTATGCGTGTTTAATATCAGAGCAGAACAACAAATTGCTTTTAATCAAGCAAAACGACAGGGAAGGCAAAGCTAATGTCGGATATACACTTTTGTCACATAGCTAGTTTGTCAGATTACACTTTTTAACAAAATATAAAAAAGCATAATGCGTAATTTTACTGCTAAACAATGGATAATTCTGTATATGTTGGCAGCGTTAATTTTAAGGAGGTCAGGAAAAGAGTTGTTTCCGATCCAAACCTAAGGTTTACAGCCTTTTGGTACACAGTAATAAGTATTTCAGTAAGAAAGAATTGATATAAGAATACCTGGATTCTTCATCACCTTCACCATTGGGTCCCGGCCGGCGTGCATTGTTCACATCACATTTACTGAAATCATTGATACAATATATATATATATATATATATATATATATATATATATATATATATATATATATATATATATATAAATCTTAGTTGCACTGCCTACTGGCAGGTCCATGGTACATAACGTCTCCACTCTTCTCTGTCTTCTGCCTTCCTCTTCATTTCCACATATGAGTGGGTCTTTAAATCATCTAACATACCTAATCTCAGCCTGCCCCTGCCTCTTTTTCCTTCCATTCTACCTCCTATGACCTCTTTCAATAGTCCTTCCCCCCTTAGAATGTGTCCTATCCATCTCTTCTTCCTATTTCTTAATACATTTATCAACTGTCTAGCTGTGCCAACTCTCTCCAGGACTTCCTCATTTGTAACCTTTTGAGTCCAGCTAATCCTCTCCATTCTTCTCCAAATCCACATTTCCAATGCCTCCAGTTTCCTAATATCTTCCTTCCTTAAGGTCCATGTTTCACATCCATACAATAGCGTGGTCCAAACCAAAGTTTTCACTATCTTTATCTTTGTGTCTTTCTTTAGACTTTTTGTTAATAGTTCTTTTCTACTACTAAAGGCCGCTTTTGCTTGTGCAATCCTACTGCATATTTCCGTCTCACATTTCCCGTCATCGGTTATAGTATGACCCAAATATTTGAAACTCCTTACCTGTTCCAATTTCGTACCATTTATTGTGATATTAACTTCACCTTTATTATTGGACACTCTCATAACCTTGGTCTTTTTATATTAATCTTCATGCCATATCTTAGGGCCGTATCATTCAGCCAATCCATTATCTTCTGCAATCCAATCTCGCTGCCCGCTACCATTCCTTAGTCATCTGCAAATCGTACATCTTGTAACAAATTCCCTCCTACTTTTATTCCTTCTTCCAAGTCTTCCATGGCTTCCTCCATCATTGCCTCAGCGTAAATGTTAAACAGCAGCGGCGAAATGCTACAACCTTGTCTACTCCACGTCCTATTTCACCTTCTTCTGAGTATTCTTGTTGGATTTTGATTACTGCTCTTTGATTCATGTACAAGTTCAAAATTAGTCTTCTATCTCTCCAGTCAATTCCTATTCTTTTTAAGATATTCATCATCGTTATCCAATCAATCCTGTCAAAGGCCTTCTCGAAGTCTACAAAACATACAAAAACGTCATTTCCATATTCTAAGCTTCTTTCGCAAAGAACCCGCATTACTCCTATTGCTTCTCTTGTGCCGCATCCTTTCCTGAAACCAAATTGTGTCTTGCTCAGTATCATCTCTGCTTTCGACTGAATGCGATTATTTGCTATCTTTAATAAGACCTTCGATGCATGAGGTATTAAGCTGATTGGTCTGTAATCCGAACACTCCACAGCATTGGCTTTTTTAGAAATTGGAATCATCACCGACTTGGTAAAGTCGTCTGGCCAAATACCTGTACTGTACACTTCCATACATACCTCCATTAACTTTTTGAGTGTTTCTCCTTCAAGAGAAACACTCAACATTTTCAAGAATTCTGCTGGGATTTCATCTATTCCGGCTGCCTTCCCCTTCTTCATATTGTTAATTGCAGAATAAATTTCCTCCTTCATTAAATCGGGGCCCCTTTTATCGTCTTCTATGATATTTTCTTCTTCTATTTTAAAATCCTCTTGAACTGGTTTCCCAGCCTTATCATACAATTCCTCTACATATTCTCTCCATCTTTCTTTTAGTTCTTCCAGCTCTGTCTTCAATTCCCCATCTTTACCCATTATACTAATGTTCTTTGCATCTCCTTTCTTTTTCTTATCGGTTCTTGTTAATATCCTGACTTCCTGGTATAATAGATCCGACCTCCCTCTTCTGTCATATTCTGAGGGAGGTCGGATCTATTATACCATATATATATATATATATATATATATATATATATATATATATATATATATATATATATATATATATATATATATAGATTCTAATACTAACAACGAATTAGTGTTAAGCAATTTGTACTTGGTAAATAAAAAAAATATTTACATTAAAAAGAATTCGTGTTCATGGTCCAAGCTCATTCTGTATTAAGGTCACTGTGAAATAAAGCAAACATGCAGTATACTATATATGTTTGGTGTTTGCCTATATGTTTACAGTATACTGTGTTATTCGTGTAGGAATGATTTGAGTCAAGCTTTCAAGTTTGAGCTAAAGCTGAGCAATGTGATTAGAAACAAGTGCTTTGGTAGAATATAGGAAGCGAGACAGTGAGAGATAGATCCAAGATCTTTACTATAGAAAATAACTAAAAAGATGATTGCACAGAAGTAAACAAAGCTTCAAATGACTAGATTCACAAATAGGATTATTTTATTTCAAGTTTGACGTCATTTATTACCTTCTAATGAGAAAGCAAGCAATCTCTTCTTGGTTCTCATCAATAGCTCTGTGAAGTAAAGTTTGCCGACACATGTTTGGTCCTTCAGACCACATGTTAACATCACAACCATGCTTAACCTGTGCAAACACATAACATATGATAACGTCACACAGTGCTTAACCTGTGCAAACACAAAACACATGTTAACATCACAACCATGCTTAACCTGTGCAAACACTTGACACATGTTTTGATTCTACTAGGAACACATTCACATCGCAGTCATACTTACTCTGCTCATACACACAACAGGCACATGTCATAATGTCACATCTCAGATCATATGTTCACATTGCAACCGTCTAGTGTATCGATATTTTAGCTGTATTAATGCATGATAGTGTTCTAGCTTCATGATGCTTATTATATGTGCGTATGTTATTGTGTGTTGTTTGTTTTACTGTAATTTTTCTAAAGTATAGCGATGCATTTGCATGATACACTCTACTAAACATCAAATATTTACAATCACGTTCAATCAACACAATAACAATTGAATAAAACGACTGCCAAACCAAAGGCTTACAAAAATATAACAAACCTTTCTGTTGAAGCTACTACTAACATGAAAGCTGCGATTCGCTTTTATAGTCTGCAAAATAAGAGCAATCTTCCAAAGTATTCTCGTACTAACAACTCAAAATGATCTTAAATGGCTTGCCGAAGGCTGAAATTCAACAGTGATCAAATAAATTCATTGCCTTGGTTCAAATGTGCCACTACAGAACGCATCAAGTTTCTTAGAACCCAGTAGTTGTCAAGCGATGAGAACAACTTACGAGTGATTGACTGTTACAGAAGCAAGAGAAGACAAACCAGTATAGTGGCTATAGCAGTCTGCTGATCAGCCAACGAGTCCCACAGCAGACAATTTCCTGTTTCGCTGTGCACGACGTTCATGTCTGCGCCCAGCTGACACAACAGATCCACTACTGTAGTTAGGCCATTTTTTACGGCTAACTGCAGACAGGTCTCGCCACTTCCAGGCATTCTAAGCAGAAACAAGTTGTATCAGATAGATCTCTTATTCTGCACTAGCCAATGGTCTTCTAAGCTATTTTAAAAATATATCTTACATGAAGGTATCAAAATTTTAGCAGAATTCAATTATTTTATTATACTCTAGACTAATTTAATAAATTATGGGGATGATTTCATCAACTTACCATACAGAATTTTCCGGTAGAACTTGATAATTTTATGATATCCATTTATTTAATTTTTTATCTAGTTTATTTTGTTAACATTTTCATCTAGTTTGACTTATAGCCGTGTTTGTTAGGGTTACAGAAGAATAGACAAACCGTGGACAGCACGTGTTGTATAAGGCGACAATGCAATAAGATCCAAACCAACACCAGAAGGGCATTCGGTAGATGAGCGCCTAGACTCCAGAAATTGATCCAAAAATTTCTAATCATGACTATGAGTAAGAAGTAAACACGCATTACAGTGAATAATCAACTATGTTGATATCACTTTTAAAACCACATGTTTAATCCGTTAGGCAATTTAGACCATTTTCCGTATAACCAGTCCAGTGAATGTCCAAGATTTTACTCTCAGATCAGCGCGGCCGGGATTCGAACCCACGAGGATTCAAATCACCTCAGGATTTGTCATTTAAAACTTCATGACGTTACCCTACGCTATTTAGACATTCTCAATTTAGAGTACCATCCATTATATTCATTAAGTACTATCCATTTAATATTTTACCTAGTTTAACTTATAGCTTATAGCCTAAGGAATAACAATATTCAAAAAAAGTCTGGTAAAGTTGACAAATCATCTATAAATGTATTCAAGGATCAATTTACTTCCTGTGTAGGGTATACATTAATATTAGAACATAGGACTATTTTTCATGCTAAGGAACAACAACTGTATACTGAAATAGCAGTAGTAAATAAATGTATAATAGCTATATTATTACTTGATAAACTCAAAATAGACCTTACCATATATGTTGAGCACGGAACAAGTATGGAGGAAACGGCTAAGCACATATTTACGAGCTAGCAGCTACAGCATATGGTACATAATTTATGTCTACACTATCTAGTAAAAAACTTTATCCAAAGTAAAGACGCATCATTATGATTGACATTTTAACAGTGCGAATTCAGTTCATTAAGTTTCATATACGCCTGTCTAACCTAGCAGTATGATCCGCCTGATGTTGTAGTAAGAAAAGAGAACCATCGACATCTTTACGTGTAATTGCCTGCACCAGTAAGGACCGCCCCTCACTGTCGACGTCATTGATATTAGCTCCTCCCTCCAACAGTTGTTCAGCTATATCTCTCATGTCACTCAACACAGCCACGCCCAAAGGGGTGTTACCACAGGAATCTTTTAGGGTTAAGTTAGGAATTATTTTCAGGTTGTCAGAACTTTGGATAACTTTTGCTGGTAACATACATAAGAACAAAAGAAATAATGACTCATTTTAGTACGCAAAACAAAGTACTATTTAAAATGCACCATGAATACATCTGGTTAATTCCGTAAAATAAGTAAACAGACAGCTTCATAATTTAGATGGAATTTAAATATAGGGTCACCTGAAACATAAAATACTAACAACACAAACTATTAAAAAGCATATTTTAAGTAAAGTGATATTTATGCGACGCATAAGCTACAAAGAATATAACATCAATAAGCCAAAACTGTTAAAATTTATATCAATACTGGAAATATAGAGACAATTAGCAACAAACACAAGACCAGTAAAGCTAATATCTGCTTCCATATCACAAGGGATATTTCCAAGATATCCCTTGTGATATCTCGGAAAGACATCACAAGGCCGGTATTCGAACCAATGGCCTTCTGATTCTCAGGCAAGCGTGCTATATCCATTCGACCATCATCATCATCATCATCATCATCTTCCCTTGAATCCCAGTTTAACTAGGGTCAGGATACGAATAGACTGTGTCAAATTCTCTCCGTCCTACATCAAATCATCCATCAGTCAATCCCCTATTCGAGACTTTTCCATTCGACCATCCAAACAGTAAAACAATGACAAGAACAACCAACAACGACGACTCTATAACGTGAGATAATTGCAGAAGTCATCAGAACAGCAGTTTAACCACGCCTAGCAAACAACAAACCTCTGAAGTCGAGCAGCACGGCCACAGACGAGCGATGATTGGACGAGATGGCTAGGTGCAGAGGAGTCAGTTTGTAAACCACAACGTCGTCACCAAATGGAGCAGTAGTCTGAATGTTTGCACTCGCTCCTTTCTCCAGCAGCATGGCTGCGAGTCTAGACAGACCTCGCGCACAGGCTAGATGCAGCGGTGTCTCACCCTAACAGGGCACAAGATAACATGCTTTAAAGAAAAATATGTAAATATTTATATGTAAATAGTATTTAATAATTCCCCGTGTTGTGTCCGGGTTATTTGAAGAATTGACCAACCGCTGACTGCACGTATCGTAGATAGCGACTAAAGCACTAAGATCCATACCAACGTCAGAAGGGGCATTCGGTTGATGAGCGCCTAAGCTCCAGAAATTGCTACAAAAATTTGAACGAATGGAAAAGTCTCAAACATAGGATTGGCTGGTGGTGTGGTGTAGGACAGAGAGGAATTGAGACAGTCTATTTGTATCCCGACCCTGGTTAAACTGGGATTCAAGGGAGGATGATGATGCTGAAATAATATTTAATAACAATTATTTATTATATTTTATGTTATAAATATAATATACCTATTATAGATTTTATTATATATTGAAATATGACTTTCATATTAATACAATCAAATATCCTTTTACTGGTAACGCATAGAAACTTTTGTCACTGAGTTGCTTATTTTCTATTGAAATTATTTAACTAAGAAAATGTCCGTACTAATTATCAACTAATGCAAGTATAGCAAATAAATATTTTTGATTGAACTATGTATATTGAAAGTCATCAAAGTCATCAAACATCGAAACATCAAGAAGGGAACAAATTATATATTACGAGTGAAATGTTTTACTTTAATATTTGTTGCATTAACGTTGGCACCGTTGCTTGCAAGAAATAATCCTGCAGCCTCGTGACTCTGTTTAGCTGCTAGATGTAGCAGAGTATCGCCTGCGACATTCAATATAACATAAATTTTCAACAGTACAATAAACAACATAATCTAATATAACATTGCCATAACATCTAGTACATAACAGAAAGTAGTGATTAATGTTTAGTGCTGTTTATATTAGTTGTAATCTGCTATTTGTTATTTATCTCAACATCTTTCTCATCCACCCTCTCTGAACCACAGACTGTTGTAGATCACGCTTTCTCTTTGGTCTTATTTCCTAGTTCTTTCAGGTGGTGTAGAACCGTTCATAGTTGTATGTTCCATTTGAGACATCCCTGAAAAAGCATCAGATTTAACATCTGGTGCTTTTAAATACATAATAGTGAAGATTTAACATAAAACACAGAAAAGCAGAAACAGTTGAAGCAAAATGTAACTTATGGACAACTCTGTAGTGCAAATAGAAGCCAAATGAATAGAAGCAGCGAGCGGAAAATCTAAAGAGAGCATTATCAATTAAAATTAGTTAGTACAAATAACATGCACCAAGTCTGTTTATAATTATTTTCCAAAAACTTAAAAATTAAAGCTAGATTAACTGTAGCCTCATATATCACAATGTAGCCATCAGAAATGGTCAGGCAAGGAATTTAAATAGTGATCTCTTGTTAATCGGGTAAGTTTGCTACAAACTACACCATCCACATAATAATCAGTAAATAAATAAAACTATATTTCAAAACAAGATGAAGTTATACTATTCAATGTAAGCTAAGGGCCTACACCCTTGAAATTGATTGCGAGAGAACTATTCGTGTGCCACTGCGACGAATATTAATTCAGCAGCCTGGTTAATCTTAACTAATTGACTGCCTTGATTATTGCAACGGCACGACTATTATGGGAAAAAAAGTATGATAATACACAACAATGCGTACGTTATGAGCCCCACAATTAATTATAAAATGGCAGTTATACAGTAGAGCTAGATTGAATGAGCCACCTGTATCACTCAGAGAGAAGTTGGGAGAGCTTCCCCGCGCAATCAGCATACGCGCAAATGAATCCTGCGGATAGACGACCTCGATGTCATCATGAACTGTGGTGTGTAGTGTGAGAGCTAGCCAGAGTACTGGATGACCTTCAGCATCTCCTAGTTCAAGGTCAGTGCGAGTGTCCTCTAATAGTACAGTGAATACGGCAGCATTGTTCTTCTCCAGGCAACCATGTAGTGGAGTTCTAAAACGATTAACAAACAGCACAACCATCATTCAATATGACATGTGAAACAGCCTATACGAGTAAAGACTAAAAACATAGTTCACTGTAAAAGATTCACTGTAAATTGGGGTTCACTGTTAAAATATATTGAAATCACAACCACAACCTGAAACAATAGTGAAAATTATAAATTACATCATAGCATTAAGGTTACCAAAAAATTAATACAGTTTGAAAAAAATTGATATTTTACAATATTGTATACGATGAGGCAAAATTTATGAAAAAGTATTTAATAAAATTAAGTAAAAATGGCAATGATGTTTCTAGAAGTCATTGTAAAACTATGCATAAAATCTTTTCAACAGATAAGCCTATTGCATATACTTAATAGATATTAAAAAATAAGTTGCAAAGCCTAGCTTAGCATCTGCAAAAATACTAGCAGAAAAAGTTTGGCAGAGATTTGAAACAGCACCATCCTGCCTGTCCTTCAAGTGTGCCAGTTAATTGGCTATCAATGGCATTCTCTGTCATCCAACAGTCACTCCAGACTGTAAAAGCCTGGAGTGACTATACAAGTACAATTTAGAATTTTGATCATTTCAACAAAGAGAGGTTATGAAAAAAAGCTTATAAAGCTAATGTTAACGTCAGTTTCCTCACTCGAAAGCGATGTCAGTAACGGGCGAACCCAGGATTTGTACCCCGCACATACTGACCCGCGGCCGAATATCTTACTGATATTGCCACTGGCTCCGGCTAAGACACACATACACATCAATTAGGAAAAAATAACATTCAGTGTGAAGATCATAATCAAAATTATTAATAACAAAATCATACTACTTATATTTAACAGTGAAAAATACCTCTTTTTTGAATCTTCCAGATTAGGATTGGCCTCGTGTTTTAGCAGAAGCTTAGCAATCGCTGCCATACGATTTAGAAAATCAGAAGAAGAATTAACATCGGCGTTGATGTCAGCCAGCAAGTGTAGTGGAGATTCCTTGCCCTCTATCGTTACAGCATTGATGTTAGCCCCGTTCTCTATGAGAAACCTGGCCGAGTAGTCGTCGCCTGGTAACATAATGAACAATGGACAGCAGTAGAAGGTGGAGGCAATGAATAGAGCCGCTTGAAATAGAGGAAGAGAGGGTGCATAGTCATTAGTCAATATAGCTAAGATTGCAGATTACTGTAAATAGCATTAATTAATATCAAATATAAATCGTAAAACAAAGTTATTAAATTGTAATAGCTATATTTTTAAATTATTAACAACAACAGAGTTGATGGAGACCACTGTCCATAGTCCAAACAGTTTAGACTGTTTAATCTGAAAGATATTTTCACAACATGGGACACAGAAGGAGCAATGGCAGGTAAAAGCAAGAAGAGCAGGAAGTCAGTTTGAGGGTGAAACGTTAGAAGATGGGACAACCTACAAATAAAGTAAGAGCAAATAACTGATAATAATACTGATAGTAATACTGATCCGTGGAGTGAGGAAACATTACTCACCCACTTGAGTGAGTAATGTTTTTGTAAATTAATAAATGAGGAGAGATAAACAGGATAAATACAATTTTAAACAAATCGACAACAGACGAAATAAAATATTTGTCTAATCCTATGCCCAATCAAAATCTTACGCCAGGATGCTTAAGTCAGTAGGATGGCCGAATGGTTAGCACGCTTATCTAGAACTAAACTTTTGGTTCAAATCCCAGCCGAACCGTCTCCGACAGTACTCCTTGCGATGTGGAAATAGATGTTAAACTTGGCTTATACAGCTTATAGATTAAATTATAAATCCGACAGTAAGATGCACCATTTCTCTGCAGATCTCAGACGAAATGTCAAATCTTGTTTAAGGGTTTTAAGACACTTTAAAGTTTTAAGTTTTGAGTAGGTCTTACTAAAACTCCACATTGAGTTAATAAATTTAATACGCTCACTAAAAACCTTTCAAAAGTTTCAAACAAAATTGCCGACAATAGTGTTTAAATTCGTAACAGCTATTACATCGTTTGTATTTTATGAACATTCATTAACAAACTCAATATTTAGTAGTAAATATTACTAAATAGTATTATTATTAATATTATATATATATATATATATATATATATATATAAATATATGTGTATATATATACACATAACAACACATATATTATTATAGGTAAACAGGATTGTTTTCTCAGGCAATGACGACCCCGCCCAGTAAATGTTAGTTGAAGCTGATAAAGGCAGAGGGGGCCCACCTCGTCATAAGCAGAAATCCCCCAAGAATAACGGTACATCAAAAAGAATGTTACAGATGATTTAAAGATATACTCGTATGTGGACCTGAAGAGGAAAATGGAAGATAGAGAATAGTGGAGGCGGTATATACCATGGACCTGCCAGTAGGCAATGCACTAAGAGAGAGATATTATTATTAATATTATCGGTGACCTCTTTTAATTGCTTTGTGCAGCAGGCACCAGCCCTTCTGATCAGCCCTATTGACGTCAGCTCTGTGTTTGACAAGAGTCTGTGCAATACCATCACAGCGAGCCTGTAGGGCCAGGTCTATGGGTAGATCATCTCTATCATCTCTCTCGTTCAATTTACCAGGCAACTAAACATAAAAATTAATAGCAGTAATTAATTTAAATTAATTATACTGGTTTAGAAAGTCCTGAAGACTTAGTTAGCTTAAGCAATAAAGTCAATTTAAAGTTAGTTCATTATAATTGATTACATTATCAAATATCAAATAAGTTCGTGACTGATAGATATACATGTAGTCTAAAAGATGATACCCACAGTAATCAATGAGTTGTCAATAGCCATGCATTTAACAAAAATATTATTACTATTTATTAGAAATTATTCCTGCAAAATATTACTATTACTACTTTTTATTTGAAGTTTCAAAGCTTTTAAGATTTAAAGAAAATGTTAATTTTATTATTATTTACTTTGGTAAATACAATCTGATGCAATGAAATTATCTCGCTAATACATAAATATGTATAGTACTGAATAAATCTTCTATCCAATTTCAAAATTTGTGAAACGCTGCAGTTTATAACAATAACTACTAAATACTTTTGTAATAATCGTCAGAGTAACAATTAGACGAAGGCTAATATACTACCTAGTCCGTAAAGCACAGAATATAAACTCAACCTCTAGTATACCATGAATGCACTTTAAATGCGTCTTTTACAAGAAAGAAATTTAATTCTCTCAATTAGCGTCAGCAGCATCTCAAATAAACAAAACCTACAATTCGGTACTGGCTCTCAATTCAGAAAATGCTTACAAACACAGAAAATCTTTGTGGGTAAACAGATCATAGAACAGCAACTAAACTAACAGTTAACAAATGAAATTCTTAACTTTTGGAAGGAACAAATGAAAACCCAACACACATGTGTCCTGGTTTGATTGGTGTGTCCTTCATAACGACACACCAGTCAGTTAACTCCAAAAACTATCCACCATAACATTTAGCAATACATACCTGAGAATCATGTTCCACAAGATACAGGAAGACAACATCCTCTCTTTTTGCTCTAATTGAAGTATGCAATGGGTACTCAGATTTAGATTTGAACATATGATAAGCCAACGAGGCGCTCATACTTTCAAAGTCTTCACTCGTGAAATCATTCTAAAATATATTTAAAACTTCTTTTATCAATTTTAGATTTATTTTCATTAACTAAATATAAGTAAACTTAAAACTACATACCACAAGATTTCAACCATAAATATTTTCAGTAATTAAATTTAAGTAAACATAAAACTACATACTACAATAAGTGCTAAGTTTAACCATAAATAGACTAACATATAGTAATAATAGAAACCTTTTTAAATTACAGATACGCTAACCTTACAGTCGACTAAAAAAAGACAAGAGTGAAAGAGAAAGGAGTGGCTAGAGCGTGAAAGCATCATCATGATAAATACACAGGAATATTATGAGGATTAGGAGAAAGACAGAGAGAGACTTAGGCAACAGAAGAGCGTAACAGATTACAAAGAGAATGAAAGACAGGTATAGAGAGAGGGAGAGAGAGAGAAAGAGAAATACGGTAAGATAGACAGATAGTAATTAATTACCCAATGACTAGAAATCAGTTCTGAGCAGTGATCTCGTAAAGAAAAAGCCCCTATCTCCTCCGCTGTCTGATAGAATCTTATACAGTTGCGCACTGTAACAGATGACATCAGCGACTGCTCACATCTAAAAATCATGCATATCACTAATCATTTATCAGACCATAAATTCATACTCCAGCAAGAAATGACGAAAAGTAGTCAAGTAGATTCAAGAAAATTGAAAATTAAACCCAACTGTAAAGAGGCGATTTTTGTTTGACAAAAGCTACCTTATCTTAATTTGAAGAACTTAAGAGGCAATTCAAATAGCATAAATGTTTTTCCCTAGAATATATAACAAGTAGGTAATGTTCATTACTGAACTAGCGAGGCTCGAAAATAAACTTCAAGCATTGTGGACATTACACTGTTAAAATAGTTCCTCAAGCAAATTCAAGAAAATTGAGAAATAAACCCAACTGTATTTATTTGTAGTGGTGACTATCACACATAAGGCAGTGAGAAGATTCTAATGTATACTGACTGGGGCAAAAAAAATCCCCTAGCGAAATCTCAATAACTTAAACAAAACTCAAAACATTTGTACAAAATGTTTTGAGCGTCTGCAGGAGGAATTTCTGCATATCACCTGCAAATTTGATGAAAATCTATTGAGCAGTAACAAAATTACAGCATTTGTACGAAAAAAGTGCAAAAATCAATTTTAACAAGGCTTTTTTCACAAAAGTCCTAATAACTTGAACAAAACTCAAAATATTTTCTTTTTAATTTCAGAGCTTCTAGAGGAGGAATTTCAGCATATATCCTGCAAATTGGGTGAAAATATATTCAGAAGTAACAAAAACATAGCATTTCTTCAGAAAAAATGTTAAAATAATTTTATCAAAGCTTAATTATTTAAACAAAAGTACCGAAATTTTTTTTCAATTTAGGAATAATTTTAATACAAGAACGAATTTTAAGCTAACAAGGTAGTGCAGGCTTATACTGCACCACTTAAGTAAACGGCCCTTTCATGGTTGTTATTTTCTTTAAAAGGAACAACTGTTATTTCAAAAAGCCTTGTTAAAATTGATTTTAACACTTTTCTCGTAGAAATGCTGTAATTTTGTAATTACTGAAAATATTTTAACCAAATTTGCAGGATATACATAGAAATTCCTCCCCTAGAAACCCTGTAAATTTCGTAAAGATATTGTGATTTTTCTTAAAGTCATTGAGATTTCACTAGGGGATTATTTTTTATGCCCCAGTCTGTATATATTAAATTGAGTTTGACTAAAAAGTCTAGAATTACTAGTAGTTCTAGTATTATTAAATAATTATTAACTAATTAATATTGTTAGTTGTAATTTTTATTTGTTTTAAATTATAATTATTTCATTTTTTTATTATTGTCATTATTATTAACATTTTACAAAATGTTAAGACTCTTTGTTTAAAGATGAATCAATTATCACATCTTACTGCCAGTCCTACAATTCTACCAACAAACCTGATAGAGAGAGGATCCAACTTGAATCGCTTTGCAGCACGCAACAGTGCGAGCAGATAGGCATCATCAGCACTGTACAAGTCACAATGATCCGTGTAGACCCAGCGAAGAAGTGCATATGCCACGTCAAATGATATATCTGTAGTATTTAAGTGTGCAGAATTTTATTCAAATTACGATTTAACTTTGGTAAATTCTATCAAGATGGCAATTTAGGTCTTTCTCTTTATTTCTCCATTTGAAGATACATTACTCTCAACCAGCGTACTTCTCATTTAGGACAGGACTTCTCATACTACTCTAATAAATAAAGCAAATTAAGATATTGAAATATTGAAAATATTGAAAGCTACACCAGATATCAATACTAATTAGCACACATAATTAAAAGCCAACTCAAAAGATGGTACCTGACGAATCTGACAAGTTGTGAGTGTATAATGCGTCAATTCAAATGAATAAGCTCAACAAAATAATTAGTTAGTCCTAGAATCCATTACACTTCTTGATAATTATATTATATTATATACATATAATATATATATATATATATATATATATATATATATATATATATATATATATGAATATATAATTTATATATTAAATTTATATTAAATTCTAATATTATATTATACAGTATATTAGAATATTATTATATATATAATATATTATTATATTCTATAATATAATTGTTATTATTACTAGAATGTTACCTTTCAGATTCAACGAAGAAACCTGCGCCAAATCACTGACTCCCCAGGAATCACTGCGCGCTGCAAGAACAAATCTGTGGCCATGGAGATCCTTTCCAGCCAAGTGAATTGTCAGGTCACTGAAACAGAAAGATACTAGTCTAAATATTGTCATATAACCCTTCCCTTTAGGAGAAGACATTTACAATATATTTAACACTTATTTAAATAATATTTATTAAAAGAATTATTACCAAACTTAACTTATTACGGATTACAATAGTTTTAACAAGCAACTAACAAAATCAATAAAATATATGTTTTATATAAGTGGTGTAAAATCCTTAAAACTAGTTGCTTCTTCTTTAGCAAGAAAAATATTTTCCATAATATTAGCAATTAGTTAATTAAATGTACTTACCTATACAATTCTTTATCAAACAGATCAGAGACGGTCTTTAAAAGGCGTGACACAAAGTTGTCACTCTCTCCCTGACCAGTGGCAGCTAGCGCCACCTGGTATTTCTTCTCAATCTCGGCATGCTTGCGCTGCAGTTTAACATACTCCTCCCTTAACAGACTCAAATGAGTCTGCAACTTCTGAATCTCTGGAAATGAAACAAAAATACTGAAATACAGTGGACAACAGAACAATCTGCAGTTCTATACAATCTGAGCCATATAATTTGTTTTCATAATCCTGCCAGTGGGCCTCTAATAAACTTACTAACAACACTGAGCTTCCTTTTAAAAACACATACAACATATATATTCTTAAATAAACTTATAGAAACTTATAAAAACATATATAACCTTAATACAACATAATATAAATCCAAATACATAATATATAAAAGCCCATTTTTTCAGCAATTTAGCTAAGTAATTCAGAGAATGTTTATAACTTCAAAAATGCTTCCTTAAGCATCGATGAGTGTACTTCAGAAGCACATTAAAATTAATTAAATGTAACGATTTTTACTCCAAAACTTTGCAATAATTTACATTAGGTACAAGTTACTCATGTTATGAATATTTGTTTTAAATCTCGAACGGCATCAATTGATGAACATGGCAGCTTAGTAAGATTAACCAAGTCAAAA
Organism: Enchytraeus crypticus; assembly: GCA_905160935.1. Lineage (NCBI taxonomy): Eukaryota > Metazoa > Annelida > Clitellata > Enchytraeida > Enchytraeidae > Enchytraeus > Enchytraeus crypticus. The sequence continues at coordinate 16,048 of CAJHZI010000336.1, forward strand.
GATCCACACAAATCTACTTCTCGCTATTATAAGTTCAAGTTAGATTTAGTAAAGAACTTTCATAACAAAATCTTAGAAATTAAAATGTAAATAAACACCCTCCGACATGTTGCCCACGTGACCTAATGTAGTGGGTGTGGCCCAGAGCGGACATTTGATGCTAGATTCTCTCGTACATATTATTAGAGATGTAATCTACTGTATAATGGACATAGATAGTAGCTTTATCTTAAATATATATTCAGCTTGATGTTAATATTAAAAATTACGGATAATTATGAGACTGGTGTTACAAGTCATCAAGACTTCTAAACAAGTATTATTAAGTTAATTTAAGTACAATATTCTTCGGACAAGAGCCAGTCGCAAATTAATGGTAACGTTTCGGAAATATGTCAGTATTACTTTTTGCCAAACTTTTTGACTGCTCACAAATTAAATGCAAGATTATAAAATTTCTCAATGACCTTTGAAGAAACATCATAAATCATGATAAATGCGTAATTTGACTGTTTAATAAGGAAAGCTTTCATTCAATTCAGCGTGCATCGTTGGCGTGCAGTAAAAGCACTTTTATTTAAAACCATTCATAATTCATTAGAATTTTCATGACTTTACGCCGGCATGGGCGTAGCCAGGATTTTGTCTTGGGGGGGGATTTGCCAAAATGAGGACGGATACTGGAATCGTTGGTGTAGGATGGTAATCATGCATAAGTTGAAAAAGGGGGTCCGGGGGACATAAGTCCCCCGGCGGGGTCCAGGGGCAGAGCCCTGGTAGGGGGTCTGGGGGACTTTGTCCCCCAGAAGCTGAAGAACTTTTGAAAATAATGTCTGCAAATTGTAGTAATTGTTAGCATTCTGAATTGAAAAACGCAATCTAGCATATCTCAGTGGATTATACAATATGACTAGTTCGTGGTACTCTTGATCAAGGGCCTTTCCAATTCATTACAGTAATAATGTAATATTAAGACTAGAGCTTGTGCAGCTGCAGTGGCGTCAATTCACCATTTTCTTGGAGGGGAAAAATTTTTTGAAGAATCATTTTTTCTATACGCAGATGTTAACATTTTATGGCCTTTTTAAGTAACTATGGGGCCAGGAGCCTGTGGTGGAGGAGCTAAACCATTGCTAAGAGAAACCTGTTAAGCTTTTATTTTCTATGTTTTAATAACCACCTTAAATTAATGTCGCTACAATTTTTGCATTTTTATTAGAAATTAAATATAAATTTTATTTCTAAAGTAAGAATTTAATTGTAAACATGCAGTACAATGCTATCGGCCCTGATTAGAACTTAGACAAGATATACGCAGTACGTATGAGGGAAGCAACATTCAATTAATACAGAAAAATGTGAATCTATTGAAGCATAATACTGTATGGAGATAATCTATTGAGATTAACATTTGTCTATTTTATACTTCAATTAATACCTATCTACAATATAGATACTTGCATACGTAAAAGTACGTTTGAAGTTATAACTTTTACTGTTTAATTACACTCATAGACAATAAGCGACTGCAGAAAGGTAATCCTGAAACATGCCCTACGACATACGACCTCTGCACCCTAATAAAATGACTGAAGGTGTATATAAACCTTATTAATGACTCCTGGAACAGTAAGCCTAACATATGACCGTGCTGCAGCCGCAATTACTGTCAGAGCGTGTCTTAGGTACTAGCCCTACGGGCATCTTATCATCTGCCTTTAAAGTAAACACGCATTATAGTGAAATGATCAACTATGTCGATATCTATCACTTTTTAACGCCACATGTTTAATCCCTTAGGCAATTTAATCCATTTTCCGTATAACCAGTCCAGTGAATGTCTGAGATTTTATTCTCAGATCAGCGCGGCTGCGATTCGAACCCACGAGAGTTGAATTCACCTCAGGATCTGTCATTTAAAAGATCATGACGTTATCCATTGCGCTATTGAGACATTCTTTATAAAACAGGTGTTGCTGGAAAAGATGTTCAGAATCACAGTTGACCTTTATGAGGACCCATCGGGGTGAGAGATACATTCTCATATTACTTGTGAATACGTAAAGTCATCTATACGCAAAGGCGGGAATGAACAATGAATGAATGCTTTGTATATAGGAGCAGAGTGTGGATGTAAATTACGATACAGTTGATACAGGATGTCGTGAGTCACCACGCCTCCTCCCCCTGTCTTACTCCATTCAAACGTATTCACATTGAGACTGTTAACCTTGAAACATGCATAGGACACTAAATAATAAAGAAATATAAATACAACTAAATCCTGAAATTTATGCTGGACATAATTTTTTAAGCTACTTAAATCTTGATTGAGATAGTCTCTTCCAAAATCCATGGAGGGGGATTTATCCCTCATATCTCCCCCTTCGCTACGCCCATGCTTTACGGTTACCTTTTTAGCGACGCAGACCAAAGCTATGCATAATATTCGTTTTTCTTAGCAACCGCAAGGTCCATAACATGAGCCGATTTTACAGAAAAAAATTGTTGGTACTTGACAGAACAATAGTTTAAGGGTTCGCTCTACGTATTACTCACTACCTTTACCATTACTGCGGTACTATTTGTAGCTGAAAATCTCTTCATTCTGTATCAATCTTTAATTCGACTTCTGGTCGAATTAAGGATTGTTAAAATAAGCAGGCGAGTCCACACAATGTTAGTAACGACGCAAGTTGCCTTATTGAAAAATAAAGGGAGAAGTGGAAAAAGGTACGAAGCTAGAGGGACTGGATAATTTGCGTCTTCGCTCTAGGCCAGCTGAACGTCCCCGATAGCAAGGAAAGTTTTACGCCTCCAGCAATCACTTAAAATGTTTAAATTACATGCTTCCATCAAATTATATGTGATATGAATGATAGTCCCAATTTGACCAAAACAACCATTCAACATGGTGTAAGTTTTTCCTTGAATGTTCTTTGAAAGACCAGGTATCGATATAAATGTACTTGTGGTAAAAGCTGACAAGAAATACCATTTTGTAATTTCTATCAAGTTTTGTTAATACTTCATTTGATCCAGGTTTTTGTAGAAATGCCTTAAACAATGCTTACTGCTTTTTAAGATTTGGCCAAACAAGAAAACGTCAAACATTCAAATAAATGGAGATGTTCACTAGACTTTTTAAAAATGGAACAAAAATTTGTCTTTCGGTTAGCCCCACCGGAACATATTGACAATAAATCCCTTAATAAATTCACATTATAGTAAAATGATCATTTGTGATGATATCTACCACTTTTAATGAAGCAGTTTCATTTATCTGTTACCAGCTAAATGAATGTCAGAGATTTGACTCTAAAACTGTGAGATATATGGAGACTAACCTAAAATACAATTCAAATGGTTAAACATAGGAAAGATTCTTGATAACTAAGAGAAATCAAATAACCAATTGTGCTATTAAGGAATAGACAACTAATTCTGATAAAATAATAACTATATTAAAAGTTTTAATTCATATTGCCTCTGTAACACTAAGCTCATAAAAATTTAGAACGTTAAGCTAACACTGTAGTAACTTACAACGAAAAGCCTGCACATAATACAAACAAAAATAACTATTTGAAGTACACACTATTATTTAGTAATTTCTTAACTCCAGGTTTCTACTATAAACTTTCTATCGACTGTCTCAGAAACTGAGGCGAATCAGCTTCAGAAGCTGGAGCACACTGTTTTTGTATTACACTGTAAAGATCAAAGTAATGCCACATACTATCATCTGCATCTGAACGACAAGGATATAGTATAGTGGGATAAATACGTCATTAATCGAACCAGCTCTCCCGATATCAGCCAAATAACTACTGTAAGCATAGTTATCCAGAACGTACATCTCAGTAGAATTGTTGAACGCAATAAACCACAGTTTAACACAGAATTCATTTTTATGAGATCTGATCAGTCAAAGGCTTAGCCAGGTGCGTGGGAGTAACATAGCTTAACTACATTTCTTCAGTTGAACTCTAAGAGACAACTCCTACCTCTTTTGCAAGTTTTCCAAAAACAAAATCAACAGAATCGGTGAATAATATTTTATCTGCTCTTGAGTTCAGGTTAAGCATCTCATGATATAATAATATTTACAACTATTAAATTTCAGTTCTTAATTACGCTCATCATCATCTTCCCTTTAATCCTAAGTTGATTAGGATCGGGATACAAATAGACCTTCTTCATACCCCTCTATCCCACATCATACAAGTCAATCCCTTGTCAGTTCTTAATTACGCTAATGTACTTTAATAAAAATAAACAAAATAACCAATTTCTATCATTTCATTTTATTCAATACAGAAGTCCTCACAAAAATGCGACACAAGGACTGCAGTCTATGAATCTTGATACCTTCAGTCCATCTCTCAAAACGCTGACGATTCTCTAAGAAGAAAAACTGACAGTAGTACTGTACATAGTAGTGCAGTACTGTATTGCAAATGTTTTAACAATACGTTGTTTTTAAGTACACAATACCACTGTCACGATACTATATCGTCAATTGTATTTACTACTGCTTTCGACTTCCCCTCTCCATCATTTACTTCTTTCACACTTCACCTACTAGCAATTAAATACACTAGTCGAGTAGCACACAGCTAGCTGGGAAGAATCTCGGAAAGCCGGCAAACGAGATAACGTAAACTGTTCTACATGTGCACGGTGAAGTTAACGGGTCCAGTGGAGTGAGCGGAGTCTGTGGATGATGACGTCTTGAACAGAGCACGATGTAGGATATCAGAGTCTAGCTCAATCGTACTGGCGTCTACAGCAGATCTACAATCAATCAAAATCTATCAATCAATCTAGCTCAATCGTACTGGCATCTGTAGCAGATCCTCAATCAATCAAAATCTATCAATCAATCTAGCTCAATCGTACTGGCATCTGTAGCAGATCTTCAATCAATCAAAATCTATCAATCAATCTAGCTCAATCGTACTGGCGTCTGCAGCTGATCTACAATCAGTCAATCAATAAAAATTTAGTTTTAGCTTTCTAATACAGGAAAATTTCATCCTTACGCAGGAGCTCCATAAAAGTAATAAATCAAAGGAAGTCCAGGTAGTTCTACCCAAACCAGCAATATAAAGTTACATCCATATCTAACAACAACAACACAAAATTCATACAGTGACAACCAGACAATATATATTTCAGTTCAATTTGGCATATCGACAACATGAAAGTATATAGACGACAAACGAGTACCAAGTTTTAAATTATACACAGATTGCACAGGGCTCAGACAATTCAACATCACAATGCTCTGCAGAACTTTAAGATTACACACCTGGGAGGAAATACATAAGCCACGCAGAGTTTTAATGTTTCTGCTTTAGCAACATATCAACAAATGTTGTATACTGTATATGCTATTACAAACACTTAATACCAAGAGGCAATAAAGAAAAATATAGAGTTGGAATCCTGCTAGGGACAGAACAGGTATACATGAAACAATCAGGAGATTTAATTTACCCATAGGTTTGCCCAGCCACAGGTTTCTTCACTGTCTGACCGGTGAGTTTGCTCTGAATTATCACCCGCATTGGCTGACCTGATACACAAATAATTAATCAACCAATCAATCAAATAATTAATCAATCAACGCCAAACCAATCAACCAAAGGTTCACAGAAAATAATTCGATGTACTAAAATTAACTTGTCAAGTATGCAAAGCAGGTTACGAATAAACACTGTCACAGGTGGACAATACAGCACATGCACAAACCTCCTGTACCATTCCCGATCATAAGGTGATTCTTAACAAAAGCTATCAGGCTTACAGTAATCCATATTATCATCATCATCATTATCTTCCCTTAGTCCCAGTTTAACCACGGTCAGGATATGAATAGACTTTCTCCAGTCCTCCTGTCCCACACCATATCATCAGTCAATCCCCTAATTATAGTAATCCATATTATAATACAATAAAATTAAGACATAAATTTAAATATAATAAAATAAAAACACACATCCATTATAAATATACATAATACAGTTGGACTAGGAGAAATAACTGTAACTAGAGTTATCAAATAGCTAAATTTAGAACCTTCATTTTTATCAAGTGACTCCTACTTCATACAAGAATTTTCTAGAATAAAATATTTAGAACAACATCTACCAGCACATGGAACATGTATGCTAATTAACTAATCATGCTAGTTAACCAAACGTTAATTATTAAATAAATAAAATGAAATAGGGTTACATAAATATAGGTATAAAGAGTAGGAATAAGATGAGAGGGTTTTATGGATGATAGGGGTCGATTGAACAGGCCCCTAAAATCTGAGGACCTGGGAAATTCTACAAAGAATAAATCTAACTGAACCCAAAAGAGTATTCAATGCTGCAATACAGACCATCCAGCTCCCTCTGGTGATATTTCTTGACAGCTCTAATGGCGGCCGGCTCTTCCACAAACACTACTTCAGCTAGACCTGCTTTCACAAATCGGGCTCTCTTTAATGCTCCCATAGCTCCAAACAGCTCCTGTATAATCAAACAATTAATCAATCAAACAACTAATCAATCCGTCTATTTAAAAACATATCATAAGTTCTGGTTTATTTTTTGGTAACTTAAGACTAAAAAATAAATCAATATCTCAATCATATATACATATCAATCATGTATACATATCAATCATATATGTTTGCACACAAGAAAGCACTTAATAGTTCTATGTCATATTTTCTGGTACTTTGCTAAAAACTTTCACCAAAATCATTATAGACATCAGATTTAATAAACTATAAAACACAAAGCCATCATTTTTTAAATAGGAATAATAGCCGCAATTGCTCCACTGCTGTTGTAATTATTTTATTTAAACTTCAAAGTAGACATACATATCTAACGGAACAACATTTATTGGCAATCCAGAGGATTTAACAATTATATAAGATACGTCATGTACATTTTCAATGAACGAGGCAACAGAGTTAACAGTTTATAATGCAACAAAGTCCTTTATAAATAGAGACCTGAAAGTGTTAGATTGTTGAAAGTGTTAGCAGTGAAAATGTACATAGAGCACAGTTTGAAGTTAAGCACAGAAATGTATCCATATGCAAGTACATAAAACCATTATGAATTCTAATTTAAATGAAAGGCAATTACAATACGGAAATAGTTGAAATGTCAAATGCAGTATACAGCACATGATACTAGTGCAGATCGCTAGCTCTAACAGATACTCAACTGAGTTGACAACTGCAGCAATCTGACCATGACACCACTGTATTCACCTAAATGAACATATGCTAAACATAGAGGCCAGATAACATACCACTATGTCATCCAATGTGACAATGGGAAGAAGGTTGCCAATGGTCACACGCACACCCTGTAGTGGACTTGTAAACTCTGCCATCTAGTTCAAACATTAAAAAGTTATTACTGACCAGAATATATGACTAACATAATTTTTGTGAATGATTATTATTATAATTTATTATTTCAAACCACAACTTACCAAAATGCGACAACAAAAAACGAGACAGTTATTTGTCAGATCTAAGATAAAAAGCCTCTTTGTCAAAAGGCTCATACTAATCTCTTAACCAGCTGACTCCACGTCAGTTCAGTGACAAAATGGTGCCTTTAGCAAACACTTGCTATGCTTATTATAAAATAACAACAACGATTAATTATTAGTAATATAGTAACAAATAATAATAATTATTATTATTATTATCAGTCAAATATACCTTAGCCTGTTGCTGCTGACGTTGCCGTTGTTGCTGCTGCTGCAATTGCTGCTGACGTTGTTGTTGCTGCTGCAACTGTTGCTGTTGCAACTGTTGCTGACGCTGTTGTTGCTGCTGATGAACAGTGGCAGCGTCCTGTCTCATAACTTTGCCGAGAGGCTGAGAGAACGACTCGCCATACAGTTGTTGTTGTTGCTGGTCCAGATCATGACCTTTCCTCTTCATCGTCTGTCGTTTCAATATCTATGCATTTCATCGCAAATACATAAATCATTCCAACAGTTCTGGCATCTGTACTAGTCATCTGGCAACCAAAGCGTTGCAGCAATACTGCCTCCAAGCACAACTTACTCATTAAATTAATTCAGCCTTGGATTTTGCTGCAGAAATGTTTCATTTTAAGAAGCCAAAGTGCAGTCTCTTCTATCGCATTCTCATTCAGACCAACACTGTAGCACTTAGAGACAGGTTAGCATAAAATCTAATTATTGAATTTAATGCAACTAACATTTTACTAAATATACTAATATTGTAATATTAGTAGGGGATTGACTGATGACATGGTGTGGGACAGGGGGGACAGGAGAAAGTCTATTCGCATCCCAGTTAAACTGAGATTTAAGGGAAGATGATGACTAATATTATTTATATCTATATAATATTATTTATTATTCAAAATTATTAATATTATATGCTAAATATACTAATATTATACTAAATTATACTTTCATAACAGACATAATCTCAGACAATCAAAGCTGCCTAATATTTTCTATTTGCTCTTTTAAAATTTACACAGAAAGAGACTTTTAGCAGCTAAATTTCAATTAAAAGCAAAAATTCTATAAAAGTACCACAGGTATCAACTGTGATAAGGTACCAATTTCAGAGACACCAATAATCTGTTTCACACTTTTAAAACAAATATACATATCAAATAAATAATAAAGTGCATACCACACTGTTAGGATTAACAGAATGTTGTTGTTGTAGCTGAGGATTATTTACACTGACAACCTTTTGAATGGTACCACCATGAAATGTTACGATGCCAGAGCCTCCATTAAAATCACTGCTAGAATAATCCTCATCATAGCCATAGGAATCTACATCTGTCTGTTCAAAATCAACACTATACATCTCCTGCAATTCAGATACAGGCATCTGTGCTTGCTGCATATGCAATGGCTGTTGCTGAATGTGTGACTGGAAATTCACTGGCTGCATGTGCATTTGTGGCTGCATCGGGAATTGTTGTATCTGATTTTGTCCAAACTGCTGTGAAAACGGCTGAACTAAAGGCTGTTGCAGATTAATACTTTGTTGTCTTTGCTGCTGACTAAATTGTTGCTGGGAATGTCCTGGCTGTTGCAAGAATGGCTGATGTTGCTGTTGTAGTTTGTTTTGGAATTGTTGCACCTGTTGAGAAATATCTGGTGTTTTAAAACCAGCTGTTTGAGGGTCTCCATTGTTAACTTTCTGCTGCCCAATGACACCTAACCTTCCCTGCAGTCTGCTGGATATGCCTGCTCTTTGTCCCTGAGATTGATTTATTTTCTGCTGGACTGCTGTGTTTGGTCTCAAACCAGAGTTCAGCAGAACTCGAGTTTTTTCAGGACCTGATACACTGGGCTTACTCTGTTCATGTCCATCAAACACTATTGGTTGCATTTGAAAAGATTTCTGGGGCTGAATTGGAGACGGTTGATAAGTCAGCAGCTGTTGTTGAAACAGCTGCTGCTGCAACACATTCATCGGCTGTTGTTTAATATTTCCATACGAGTGTTTCTGATTACCAAACATTGGATTCTGTGTCAACGGCATATTTCCCTCAACATGCTGCTGCTGATTCATTTGCTGAGACATCTGTTTCTTCTGCAGAATTTTCTGACGCGCATCAGGCACTGCAGTTTTCTGATTAAGCTTCTGTCGTGCATCAAGAACAGTAGTAGATGAGAGAGATTTAGCTGCAATTTTGGCTCTGGCATCAAACCCTCCACTGGCTGGCTGTAAATTCAAAATTGGAGGAGGTGCAGTTGACCCAGTGGTATTTCCACCTTGAAACTTCGGTCCTCCAATGTTAACCTTAGGTCCATTTCCTCCTAAGGTAATATTAGATCCATTAATACCTGCATTTTTCTTGCCACCTAGACGACTACTAATTCTGCAATCATAGAACAGAATATATTTAAATAATTTTCACAGCCAGTAATAGATTAATCCTTGTAAAATTTTAGAAAATATCTATTTTAGTGACTTAACAAGAATGGTTGCGATATTCACTTTTTTATCTATACACTCCTAAAATTGCGATTATATTTAAAACTAAACAAATTCAATTAAACCAACTAAAACTGTACTTAGCACAGGCATTTGTTCTTAATGGAACTTGGCTTTCTTGGAATAGCAAAGGTTAAGTTAAAATAAATACAAAACTATAACACTAAGAAAATCTAAAGAGATAAGAAAATTATAATTCCAGATCTACGAAATAATTTTCTGTATGACATCTCAATTTCAAATCTCTTTCTCTCTCACAGTGCACTGCCCACTGCCAGGTTCACTGTATGTAATGCCTCCACTATTCTCTGTCTTCTGTATTCCTCTTGTTATCCACATATGAGTGGTGATTTTAAATCATCTCTCTAATCTCGGTCAGTCTCTGCTTCTCTTTCCTTTGATGAACTCTTTTAGTAAACTAGCCTAACCTATAATATGTACTCATTTTTCTGCCTAATTCTTAATACATTTGTCCACTGCCTATCTGTACCAACCCTCTCCAGGACTTCTTCATTCGTTACTTTTTTGGTCCAGCTAATCTTTCCCATTTTCTCTATACACTGTCCATTGTTGCTCTGATCATTTCTGTTTTCATTATCTGCATCCACTTGCCTAACCTATTAACGTCATCCGCTGCCACCCCTTTATTTGTTTGCCATCTATTTTTCTGTCACAGGTATTTTTAAAGATTTGTACCGCAAAATGTGTCCAAAAAACTTCATCTGCTGGCGTTGTATTCAATTCAATAGATAACGACTAGCTGACATTCTATGCAAAAATTTCATTTGTGACATGATTTATATATGATATGCTATACATTCTCCAATAGAACCACAATTTTGTTGTCTCTAGTTTATTTCCATTGCCAAAAAATTTGTCCAACATTCATTTCCATAATATAATAATATTGGTTATGAGATAAACAAGACATTATTGTGCTACCTGTTGCTATACACAACGAGCCATTTAGTCATTCCGCATTTGTAGGAGTGACAAATGATATCAAATATTCATATTTCTAATCAGGCTCGGGTCTACACATTCTGCCGAGAACAAGTGTTTCGCTAGGTGGTCGAGCCTGGCCTTCTGCTGCAGCTTGCATTTGGAATGGTTTTTACACCTAATAGGCTGAGGCATGAGTGTAACTATTTAGCTTTCCGTCGTGGTATCAAAACATTATTGCGGTCGCATAGTTTTTCTACATGAAAGACTATACACGTATGTATGTTTATTATAAGTATTCTGTATATGAAGACAGGAATGAGTGTTGCTGGATAGTGTAAAGTTCCACTCATATGTTGACATTTTTACTAGTTTATATATTAATTTAAATGCAATTGTTATTTAGCTTATTATTACTCTTGAACTCTTTCTGTAAAGTAGTCTAGAAGACCGACTTCGGCCATGAAACTGCTATATAAGTTTTCGTTATTAATAATAATAAAAAGAATAATCAAAATCTTATCAATCCTACGGCCACAACAGAGCTACACCTGATATCAAAATATAAACATTTTCCTCAGTATCTAACTTTATAGCAAAGCTCTCATTCATCCTACAGAACAATTTAAACTGATAATTAGGTGAATTTAACTTACCCTTTATTATGAACTACTGCTATACCGCGTTTAGAAATATATTCGTCTAATGAACAGTCAGCCATCGCTCTGAATTATGCCGGTAGCTGAGGCCTGAATCAGTACTGGAGTTTAAAATAGTATATGTAGATTCCACACAAAAAAAACCCTTGAGATTCGGAAGATAACTCTTAGAAAACCGGAAAATGAAGAGAAATAAATGCTTCAAGAAAACTTCTCATCACCACAGTCCGTAAGCCAGCCACCATCTTATATTTTTACCGGAAACAGTGTTGTCATAATGTATTTTGTTATTCCTCTTGGATTCCTGCTCAACTTACGTCTACAAGTTCAGGAAATCTTGATGCTTGAAAACGCCCGTCTAGTCGCAAGTTCCTACTTCACTATACAAAATTATGCAGAAGAAAAATAAACTGATATGAACCTAAAGCTATTACCTAATTATGTGTAGGTCAAAGCTTTTAAAGGACTCCTTGATAATTTCTTGCATATAGTTTCGCCGAAATATATAATGAGTATCAAAGATATACTCTAATTAACTAAGATATATTATAATAAATATGATATATGAGATGTAATTTATGAATAAAAATAATAAGTAATTCTTTATTCTATGGATAATACAGGGGGAACGGCTCTCTGGATCTTGATTTGCTCCCTTTTTGTATCATTTTCCTCTTCGGCTTGGCTTTGGTTACATATGGAGCTCGATATTTTTATCATTGATGAATGTTCGTATTATCAGTACAGTAATTTGTAATAAAATAATAATAATGTAATGTAATAATAATAATAATAATAGTAATGTGGTAATAAAAGTGATAGATATCAACCCAGTTGATTATTCACTATAATGCATGTTTACTTTAATTTGCATTGTAATGGAAATAATTTTGATGATGAAGAAGAAAAGATTAAAACTAAACTTACTTCATTTCTCTGCGCTGTCAATGTAAACATTCTTGTTGGAGATGTAAATGATCAAGACCTTTATTGTACATATAGTATTTATTACTATAATAATAATAATAATAATAATAATAATAATAATAATAATAATAATAATAATAATAATAATAATAATAATAATAATAATAATAACAACAACAACTACTCTGGATCAGGAAGCACAACAATTGCTTGTTTGAGACCCGCCAAAGATAATATCTCAACTATAACCATCACATAACAATCAATACATGTAATACTACATAAAAATATCAAATTCATAGAAAATGCATTTACATTCCAGTTATTTTCGCATATAATAAAAAGTACTATGAATACTTATTGCTTAACTATCAATATTACATAGTTCACTATGTACTACATAAAAATATCAATTTCAAATAATATACATTCAATGCATGCTTATTTGCATATCTAAGAATTGATTATAGTTGACTAGAAAGATAGAAGATTAATTGTAAATTTGTACAAGAACCAGAAAGCTATAGTTTCAGTTCAACAAGAGTTCTCTGTGTAAGGTGAAATAAGTTACATTTCATAGATTTGATTTGCTTATTGAATAACCTTTGTTAGTATGTCTTAATGTGTTTTTTAGTATGTCTAAATAGATGTTGTCATATGTTTTGTAGATTTTGAAAAGGCCTGTAATAGAACAAACTAGGTAATGATGTTGAAGATATTGAAAATGATTGGGGTCGACTAGAGAGATAGAAGATTAATTGTAAATTTGTACATGAAACAGAAAGTCACTGTTTCAATTCAACAAGAGTTCTCTGAGGAAGGTGAAATATGTTACATTTGATCACTACTGCTCTAAGTCTACTTCTGTGTCGAGGCGGTAATGATTGAAGTGATGAAAGGTATTTAGGAAGGAAGAGTATAGGGTGTAAATTAGTGAAAGATGTGAGGTTTGCATATGATCAAGGTATGCTTGCTAGTAGTGAAGTAGGATAGTGAAAATTTTTAAATATGGTATGAAAGTTATGGAGTTATCTCTCTCTCTCTCTTAGTACACTGCCTACTGGCAGGTCCATGGTATATAAAATTTTAATTACAATAAATAAAAATTTAATTGACAGATTTTAAATCTTATATATTAAAATCAAGTAGTAACAGATTCTGATCAGTAAAATCTTGAATGTGCACGTGCAGTATCTATTAAATTCTAAACTGCCTAATGACGTGCAATGTTAAAAGTGTGAGACATCATCATGGATGATCATTGAATTGTATTATGGATTATTTTAGCCTATTAATAATATAGTATGGGTATTAATGTAAATTTACAAGGAATTTTATTTTTTAAGGTAAATTTTTAAAGAATTCATCTAAATTTGACATGGTCAATCAATCAATCAATCAAAATTTAACGTCCGGCTCTTGCAGACACTACACAAACAGGCGCCAAAGCACCACATGATGACGACTGAGTACACAGAGACCACAAGAGAATTCAGTCAGTGATTTGTTTGCAAAGGTCGAACTGTGTCTGTCAATGTGTATGTTTTCAGGGAAAGTACGCAGAAGCTATTGCTATAAATTGCTTCTTTACACTAAATTAGAATGTCTGAAGTGAACTTGGAACCTGACGATGCATCTACTGTGTACGAGATTTCTGCGTCTGTTGGTTCTGTTCTGCTAGACGATTTATCCAAGAAGGATAGCAGAAGTACCGGTGAAACCTCGTATACTCCAGTCAGGGTTCTGGGAAGAGGAGCCTTTGGTCAGGCTGTTCTATACAGGAAAATTGAGGTAATTGTCTATTAACTATTAATTCCTAATTTTAAATGTAGCTTAATTTAATTTAAGACTTATGACAATAACGAACACTGCGAAGAGTGGAGGCATGCCATGGACCAGTGCACTGAGAGAGCTAGGGATTAGTGTATTGATTTGTGTATCACTATCTTCTAATATTGTCATTGCAGTCATAAAAATATTTGACAATTTTGTTGGGAGGGCAGTTTCTTCAAGACAATGACAGTAAAATACTGTCTAGTGATCGTCTTTAGGCAAGACATATCTTGCCTCAGCACTGTGCCTATAGACTACTTCAATTGGATAAAGTTTAGCCTTTATTTAAAATTAAGTCTCCTATAAATGTAAGCATTTGTTTCTGTGAAATACCAAGAATCAAGGTCGTAATGGGTAAATTATTGTAATGGTTTACTTTTTGAAAATTTACAATTAATTTAGCCATTAATTTTTGTTAATTTTTCACAATAGTTCATAATAATAGTGCTACTTATTCGAAGCCTGAGAGGCAAAGGATTTGTGGCAAGTCACACAGATAATTTTTTTGGTTGAACATACTGAACAGCTGTCACACAATTTAAATACAAAATAGTCAATCATGCGATCAGAAACAGCTGTATTAACTTTTCGAGTATTTTTTACTTTCAATCAGTAAATGTTGTTTCCTCAAGCTCCTAAAAATTGCTATCATTTACGTCAAGTATGTAAAACATGATTTTAATATAATCGTTACAAATATTTGTGATCGTAAACATTTCTTTAATCGTTAACGATTAAATTAATCATTAACGTCCGCAGCTCTACTAGAATATATATGAATTTCGTAATTATGTACTTGCTGTTTATATGTTTTGTTCATTCAGGATAACACACTAGTTGTATGGAAAGAGGTAGAGCTAGAAAGATTAGGAGAGAGGGAGAAGAAAGATGCTCAGAATGAGATTGATATTCTGTCGATACTTAACCATCCAAACATAATCAGCTACTATAATCATTTTCTTGATGGATCTACTTTACTCATTGAAATGGAATATGCTGATGGTATTCTCTATTTCGGTGCCTTAGACATATTTTGAGAAGTCACAGTGTCCCTTGTCTTCCCAGAGTATATTTAATTTTTCGCTTTTTTATTGTTCTCCCTAAAATTTACATTTTTTAATAATATTTAAGTAGGAACCTCTGTTACAGTAATGACTCGCTTTTGAGTATATCAAATATTTATTCAATTTAAGATCTTTATGTTAGCCTGCTCTTGGTAGGAAGCAATATTTGTGATTAATTAAAAGGTGTGCTTGACTAATTTTTTTTTTTTTTTAGCACTAAATATGGAAAATTGATAATTAATCTAGGAAAGGGTGAAGATTATGTAATTGAATGATGAAGTAATAGTTGAACCAAATAATTTAATTACTAATATTATTAGTATTAATTTTATTAGAAAAATAATTATTAAATACATATATAATTATACATTGGATTTGACTCAAAATTGGACTAATTTGAACTATGTGATCGAACTGTTAATTTAAATAGGTACTATTTTATTGTCTAGGAGGGTCTCTGCATGATAAGATAAATCATCAGGTGGAATTGTTTCCTGAAGCCGTCGTACTCTGGTATTTCTTTCAACTAATCTCTGCTGTCTCACATCTTCATGACGCTGATATTTTACACAGGTAAGGAGGGCCTTTCTTTTGTGAATGTCGTTGCCATATTCGATTGATATTTTCTGTTTACTTAATACCACTTTAATAAATTTTAAATAGTAGTAGTAGTAGTAGTAGTAGTAGTAGTAGTATGCACTTCTGCACACCGATGTGTGCAAGCAACACTTGCAATCATAGGGAAAAGAAGGCTGAACAATAATCCCAATACACTCCACTAAATAAAAATGTTTTAAGCTTGGATTTAAGTGCAAATGTTCCAAGTTCATTTCGCAGCAGAGCCAATTAATTGCTAATACAAATGGTATAAATTAAATAACAATAACAAAGGATAAAGATTAGTGATAGTTTGTATCAAGTATAAAAAATGGAATTGAGGGGCCCTATTTCAGGAACATGATTACTGATTTTGTTCTTACTTTTGTAGTCTAGTGTCTTGCTGTCTATATAGCTGATTTCTATTGAGGAAATCAAGGAAAATTATGTTTGAACTATAGGAAGGATGCCGCGAATGACAATTCTTTTGGAAAAAAGTTGTTTATTGTATGAATAGAACCGTTCTAGCATCTTCTAAAAGATTCTGTCTTAAAATATATTTAGAGGCCTTCTGATTTTGGACTAAAGCAAGCTGCGAATCATTTTAATGTTATTTTGCAATGTGGCTTGAATTGGGTATGTTGGAATGTACTTTTTTAACGATTAAAGATTTCGTGATGCAAAATTAGTAATGATATACGGCATTTACGAGTTTGTTGAAAATTCATAAATTATATCGAATGACAGACATATATTATTATGTAAGATGTGATCCATTGCTGATGCATGCATGCGGTATTCTAGAAGGATTACTTGGACCGCTTGCTGTGAGTAGGAATGCTGGTTCTTTTTAGAGTAGTTAAGGTAGAGGATGTAGTCGAAGACTGCATTGAGATAGGCTGCCTCACTTATCAATAGTGAATCAAGTAGCCAGGACTAGGGTTTAAGCAAAAGCTTCTACTTCTTACTAAGATAATTTATCTGAAAATTTTAATGAACTCATGCTTTGATCTTGGACATATACCAAGTGCTAATTTTTCCCATACTTTGTGAACTTTTCTGTATTTATCATGTTGATTTGTTTTAGGGATATTAAAGCTATGAATATATTTCTAACCAAATCTGGACTGGTGAAGTTAGGTGATTTTGGTATCTCCAAAGTTCTGAGCACAAAGGCCCATATGGCTCAATCGGTGAGTTAGCTATTTTATTTTATTTACTTATTTTGATTGTTTTACTTTATTTTTCTGTATATTTTTTGCTATATTTTTCATAAATAATTAATAGATCACATATTGTGTACCAAATTTTAATACACCTGCTAAATAATAAGCTTCGTTGAGTATTTTTAATAATTCAAAAAGGAAGGCACAGATTTTCTGTTGTCTGGCCGTACTGTTCAGTATTGACTGTAGCACATGTGTGTGCTAGAGGAGTCTGTATGATAGCTACTATTAGTTATAGTCTATGTGTGATCTTGTTAGGTATTATTAGCTACAGTCTAAGTGTGATAGGTACTGTTAGCTACAGTCTAAGTGTGATAGGTACTGTTAGCTACAGTCTAAGTGTGATAGGTACTGTTAGCTACAGTCTAAGTGTGATAGGTACTGTTAGCTGTAGTCTAAGTGTGATAGGTACTGTTAGCTACAGTCTAAGTGTGATAGGTACTGTTAGCTGTAGTCTATGTGTGATAGGTACTGTTAGCTACAGTCTAAGTGTGATAGGTACTGTTAGCTGTAGTCTATGTGTGATAGGTACTGTTAGCTACAGTCTAAGTGTGATAGGTACTGTTAGCTGCAGTCTAAGTGTGATAGGTACTGTTAGCTGTAGTCTATGTGTGATAGGTACTGTTAGCTTTAGTCTATGTGTGATAGGTACTGTTAGCTTTAGTCTATGTGTGATAGGTACTGTTAGCTTTAGTCTATGTGTGATAGGTACTATAAGCGATATCACATTGTACAAACAACTTGTCTGATGTAGTATTGCAGTATAACTTTAGAGCATGTTAAAGTGGAATACAGTTTGTTACTAATTATTTATCAACAAATTTTACAGTATTTTTTATAGCCAAGTTACAAAGCCTAGTGTAGCATCTGTTTCCATAAGACAAGTGTACTATTAAAGACTCTCAGGCGGGTCTTGACTCTGTGACATATTGCTTTTCTGACAAGCTTGCTGCAGAATCTACCACCAGTTGGTAGCTAAACTTAGGACAATCCCAAAGCAAGTATCCGGTTTTAGACTTCACCAGTAGGCTACATAGTATGTAGCTCGAGTCAATTGAAAGAGTATAGTGTAAAGTTTCATACCTTTTCTTATTGACAAACGAAGTCACCAAATCAGATACATGATCTACTAATTGGTTTAGTACCGTTCTAGCGCCATGAATGAACAGCATTATTTTAATGTCTATGATGCTGTTGATTTAAATATTATTTATAAGTAGTAGTATTAATATGGATATATTGATTGTATGAGTATATTACACAAATATTAAATAATATGTGGCTTTCTTAGCTGGTGGTAAATGCAGATAGAGAGAGAGAGAGAGAGAGAGAAAGAGAGAGAGAGAGAAAGAAAGAGTGACTAATGGAGGAAGAGACTAAGATTGATAGTATTGAGAAAAGTTATTAAGAATTTCTATTGTTTGCATGGTAACAGTACGTTGGAACACCCTACTACATGTCTCCAGAATTGATCAAAGGAGAATTGTAAGTATTTAATTTCATTAAAGTCAGTGAACAGAGCTATATTTTATAAAAAATACAAAAGTATTTTAGTTTTAATATTTCTTAATTACTTCTCTGATATTTTAGTTTACTGTTTAGGCCAACTTTTTAGGTTAATTTGTGAGCTACCTGTGGAGTGAGATTATTTGCACTTATAGAGATATAGCCTGGGATTTAAGGGAAGATGATGATGATGATGATGATGATGATGATAGAGATATAGCCTTTATCTGGCAGAAATCCGAGTGCATCTTAATCTTTATTCGGTGACTTGCTTTAGACATAATAGTAACTCCGTTAGATTGTGTCATATTGTTGGATCCTCTATTACAGACTGTGCTTACATTCTATAATTTATTAACTGTTTGAGACATTATAGATAACATGGATATTTATTATATTGATTCTTTGCTCTCGTCTAAATACGTTTTAATATCTGTTGAAGCAAAAATAATCATATGTGATAGATTGGAACTAAAATATTACTGTCCTTACTCAAACCGGTACCAAAGGTATTGATTTTTTGTTGACAAAGTCTAATTATTCTTTATTAATATCCATTTATTTAATTAAAAATCAGAGTTTCGAACTATAAAGTTATTCTACTTAGTGGAACCTAAATTTTTCTTCTGAGGAACATTATTGAGAAAAGTTTACTAATTAGATTGAATTTGGTTGGCGTTGATATGCACTAGAGCCATCGATGTACTGACTAATTGAGTGATTGGTATATTGACTAATTGTCTGAATGAATGGCTGATTTACTGACTGATTGACTGATTGTTTTATTGACTTAGTTTGTGATTGATTGATTGCCAGATACGACAACAAGTCAGACATGTGGTCAGTTGGGTGTGTTTTATATGAGCTGTTGACTTTAACTCGAACATTCGAAGCCACGGTACTTAATTGATATACATTCTCATTGTTTATGTATTAATTTTGTCTAAATTACTACATTAATTTTCATACATACTTTTATTTTACACATACTTTTAATTCATATTCATACATTTAATTTTTCATCAAATACTGCTGAAAAATTGAAAGCTCTTTGTTTGAGTTCAAAGTTTCTTTGCTTGAAGATTGTGGATCAGTCTTAACTATTTTCTTTGTAGAAGTCGATTTCCACTAAAGACGCAAAGGGGAATCTGTCTCCAATGAAGTTATACTTTCTCAAGATAAAGGATAATTTTGAGTTTGGCTAAAAGCCAAAGGTAATTTTAACGTCTGTTTTCTGTCTCGAAAGCATATCAGTGACTGGGCGAGCACTGGATTTAAGCCCCACACCTATTGATTAATTGTCAATAGTCAGACAACATATATATATCATAAACTACCAATTTTTGTGAAACTAATAACCTAATCAATCTATAATTATTTTCCATTCTATTACGTGTTTTGTCTGCACTACAGAATGCACTCCGCTTAGCTTCTGACATCGTTCGTGCAGAAATTAAAGACGTTGACCCAAGGTACTCAGAAGATATTCGCGGTCTTGTTCGTGATTTACTTAATAAGGTAAAATGTCTTGCGTTTTTTTTAAACAATAACTAACTATTATATATGAAGCGATATATTTATTTACATTTGTCATTGAATCTTTGTTACATTTTCACTATAGCATAATGAAATAACTGTTTCAATTTAGTATAAGTATAGCCCTATTAGTAAAGTAATTTTATACTAGATTTATGGCATTTTTACTTGCTTAAAAGTGGAAAGACCTTTATAATATCTAAAGACTTCTTATTCATAGTAATGGTAACACTGACAAAATTGCGTCGCCCATGCCTAATAATAAATAAATACTCACCGCCTAATTCATATTATAGCAAAATAAATGAGAGCCATACGAACTCATTTACCAAAATGTTCTCAGCCTGCAGCTCATTATCCCAGCCCGCTTTTGGCAAAAATGACCATAATTGCTTCCCGTACCTCGTTTCCCAGCTATTTGATGTCACACGCGAAATAAATAAATAAATAGTTCACCGCATGTGCAAATAAAACATGAATAGACTTTGAATCTGTGACAATGAACTAATTGGATCTTGTTTGTAGGACCCCTGTAAGAGACCGTCAGCTAAAGAAGTCTTAGATTCTAATCTACTCTCATCTATAAATAGGTTTGATTGCTTTACAGCTATCTCCTAGATTTAGAAATTTCTTAACTAAAGTTATGCACTGCTATTTATGTTCTTTTAGTTACATTCGTAGCATCACACCATGTTTACAATGTTTCATGCTTAATTACTGTATTTATAGTTTTTGTTATTTACTTATTCACTTCTTGGTAACTGATACCCCGGGGGGGTACCCCACCCTAGGGAGTACCCCACCCCCGGGTCCGTGGGAGTACCCCACCCCCGGGTCTGTGGGAGTACCCTACCCCCCGGGTCCTTGGGGAGTACCCCACCCCCGGGTTCAGGGGAGTACCCACCCCACCCGAGGGGGTACCCCACCACCCCACCCGAGGGGGTACCCCACCACCCCACCCGGGGGGTACTCCACCCCACCTCTGGGTGGGGTGGGTACCCACGCCACCCAGAGGGGTACCCGCCCCACTCAGGGGTACCATCCCCACCCGGAGGGTACCCCCCTGGCACCCGGGTAGGGTGGGTACCTTCCAACCCGGGTGACCTTGTACCCCGGTACCGCCAGGGTTGGTACCGGGGTACAAGGACACCCGCCCTGGGGGTACCCTATGTCACTCGGGTGGTTGCCGGGGGTATCAACCCTGGGGTACCCACACCGGGGGTACCCAACCCGGGGTAGTTTTCCACAACAGGGTACCTTACCCCGGAGGACCCCTCCCATATATTTCTCTATTTGGCGAGTCGAAGATCGCACCGCCGACCAGGGACGAGACGCCTCGAGGTAAGCAGTCAAGCAGAGGAGAGATTGACCGAGGTCAGTCCCTCCTCCACCGAAAGAGAGCCTTGCGGCCATTTGTTATCGTCTCGGTGAACTGATGACGAGTGTGTTACAAGCCGAATGAGTAAGTTAACGTCAAGGTCAGAAGATCTTGGATCTTCTCTTCAAGACGCCTTTACAGTGGGTATGAATAAATCAAAACCGGAGCGGCTCAGACGGAAGCTATAGGCTTGACGTATTTCCAAAATGTACTGGCGTAGTTTCTATTTTTTCTTCCTTGTTTAGACTCCTATTATGTCTTTGAGGATGGCTAAGTTTTCTAGGCCTTTAGAGGTTTGTTCAAATCTCGTGAGAGCTTTGTTCTTGAGATCTTTTAGTCGGTCGGCAATTGGTTGTATGCCAGTCCTCTCATACAGAGTTGCATTAGACGTGAGCTTGTTGACTCCTAAAGCTGCCCGTAGGGCTCGTCTTTCAGCCAACTCTAACTGTTTAATTGCGAAGTAGTCTTCCTCAGAAAATGCAACAGCACCGTATTCCAGAACTGGTCGAATTAGTTGTTTGTAGATTCGGACAAGAGTAGTAGGACTTGCGCCCCATCCAGTGTTTTACAAGCACTGCGGAACTCGCCTTTTATACTGCCTCAGTCGCACCGGTTACGTGATTGTAAAATTGGTTATTAACCGGTTACGCTAATTAACCGCTCACGTCATGTAACCGATGATCAGCATGAACCTAATGTGTCTGATTATAGCAATCGTGGAAATTTACTGACAAATTCTTAAATGACTGATTAATTGAATCTGCTATATATGTTATATGCTAGTATATGCATAATTATATAAACTATGTACTGTACAATACATGTAGCTATACAGTTGTATGTATAACTATACAGCAATTATATAATATATATTAGCAATTATATAATAGAGAATAATAAACAATTATAGGAAACAAAATGTAATGATTATTTTAAAAAAGCACTTAAGTAATACCTATTTGAATTTGAGACTACAATATAAAATTACAAACGTCATTAAAGGCACAGATTTATAGTCCTAATTGTATTATACGTATAATATATAATATTAAGTTTTAAATTTCGACAGCTCCATAATTAGTATTCATGCCAATAATATAATACGTAGATCTCCTTTTCTTTAATTCCTTTTATCTTTGGACTGGTTTTTGGAATGTTTAAATTTGCATCGCTTAAGATTTTCTTTTTACTCACTGGCTTGGATTTGTCTTAATAGTACTCGATGTTGTCATTGACGACAGTAGCACTCCAATCGTCGTTATATTATTCAAAATCATCACATGGTCATAAATATAAAATTTGAAAAAGCTTGCTATAAATATAATTAGAGAATAGGCCTATATGTTTAGGGTTTGACAGCCTGGTAGTGTAAAAACGATTGTGATTGAGAGAATTAATGGTATTGCGAATTGCAATTGACATAAGAATTAAAAAATCATACAAAATTAATAAATTTATACATTAATTTACCTACAGAGTTAGCATATAATTGTTTGACGTTACAGAATCTAGAGTGATTTTGTAGAGTTCGTAATTATCTGTTAAGGAAAAGTGCAGAGGCTGTAAAAACTTAGAGGTTGTGTTGCCATAGATTGTTTTACCATATGTGTTGTTTTGCCATATATTTATATGCCATATTTCTAAACCACATTCTCTTCCAACGCGTTAAACCCCGCCTCTCGATAAAAACAAGCCTATTTAGTGGTGTTGAAATATTATTCCAATTAGTGTTCTGTCAATTGGCAGGTTTAAGGCTCTCATTCCTACTCTCTGTCAGCCGTCACTCTCTCTTTAGAGTATTAGTTTATCCAATCAAAGTCACTACCAAACATTAATATAATATTTTGCTTATTAAAAGTGATACCTGAATTATTTTTCCGCGTAGTTTGTTCTTAGTGTAAATGTTTACTAAGAAATTATCCTTTTTCCTAGAGTAATTCATGCATGTTTTGGTTGAGTTTATAGAGAAATGACGAGTAAAGTGGAACTTCTGAACGCAGTCTCAGTGCGCAGGTATCGACAGCTGACCAGCGAGAACTCCGTTCACGAGATCATTCCTGTTGTGACGTCTACAGCCAGTGAGGTCAGGGCAATTCTAGCAGTCACTCGTATTAAACTGTTCATCTTCATTTCTGTTTATTTACTTGTAGTTCACACGTGATATATCACATATACTACAGAGTTTCCTTGCTTGTTTTATAGCTTTTTTCATTAAAGCTGGTAAAGCTACGGTAAACGTCAGTCATACTTCATATTTCTCTCTATAATTATTAGTATTCGATGCCTTTTGATAGCGCATATTGCAGCTAGTACAGATTCATGTATAACTTTTCTACACCCATGGTTTTTTCATTCATAGCTCTGACCTCTCAATCTCTAAATATTATCGCCCATCCAAGTACTAACCGAGCCCGAAGTTGCTTAACTTCGAAGTGCGCGCTTAGCCAATGCTCTAACCCCTGCTCCTCCATGTCACAAGGTTCTGTAGTGTTTTCCCGACTGGAAGTCGAGTTCATGGACTCCTGCTTGTTCATGAGACGAGGTTCACGCCACTACACTGAGCCGGTACCCTTTCTCGCACTCTGGTTGCGCCCTCCAACGAATGAAAAATATTAATTTTAATTTTTCTAGGTAAACAATATAATAGAAATCTAATATCAATCCCTAGACACACAGGAAGTGGATTAAAATCTCACACAGCATCAATTTATCACCATTAACATTCGAATGATATATGAATTGTTATGCCGTTCATAGGTTAAATTATTTATGAAGGAATCAGCATTATTTCTAATTAAGGAACAACACAACGATGCACTGTTTAGACTAATCTGAGAGTTATGGCTTCAGGTAGCTTACTGGATTAGAACAGAACTAACAAGTTTAATTTATAGGCTAAATATTTAAGTGTAATTGATCAGTATGGTAGCTGTCTTTGTGTAACATATTGCTAGGGTCTAGTTTATTTCTGTTGAAACTCACTCTATTTGTTTGTAATAAGGTATTCTACTGGGGAGGTGGAAAGGTTACCCCTCAGAAGTTAGAAATATTCACTAAGGGCCGCAGTGCACTACAGGTGGCAGTGGGTGGAAGTCACTTTGCTGTGGTTACTGTGGAGAAAGAGTTATATACATGGGCAGTAAGTACGTCGTAGTTTATGTTTGTTGTCTGTCAAAACGGTTTAAACATGACATGTGGTATTAAAAGTGATAGATATCAACTATTTGATCATTTCACTATGATGTGTGTTATTATTATTACTGTAAATTAGCGACACTTGCCAGATATGCAAGATACAACGTGTTTGAACTCAATTAGACCTCGTGTATATTTGTATTGTGAAACAAAAAAGTTACATTTGTTTAAAAATTTAAAAAATATGTATTTGTAGCTTTATTGTAATTGTAGTTTGTAGCATATGTTTACTGTGAAGGCATAACCATTTCTGTAGATCTATTGTAGACATTTTAAGCCCATTGATGACACACGTTACTTTATATACGCATGTCATTACTAGTTAAGCATAGTATCAAATCGTATGCCATCGTTTATAGTATGAATTAATTTTCGTTGAAGTAACGCTTGTAATTAATCTAATTCAGATTGATTGATTGTCGATAATTAATTAGTAATTCATGGCAATACATTATCGTGCATCATTATTAATTATAATTATTAGAGGATTGGTTTTTCTAGATAGTAGATGGCAACACTAACATCGTAGGTCAGTTGGGTCACGGTGACTACGCTGCCTATAAGGCTCCGAGGAGAGTTGAAGCCTTTGATGGACTGCACGTCGAGCAAATCTCCTGTGGGTCAGACTTTACTGTCTGTGTGACAGGTATTCTATCAAACATCTACGTCGTCCTAGAAATGAGATTTACAATTAAATAAGACATGTTGACTCGACCGCGGATCAGTTTGTGCGGGGTTCAAATACTGGACTCCCCGTCATTGACCTCGCTTTCGAGTGGGGAAACTGGCGTTAACCTTGGCTTTTACCAGTTTTAAAGACATTAATTAAAGATATTGCAAATGATTGTGATATAAAAGCTGATCAAATACAAAAGCAATATACTATTATAGTAATATGCAGTAATGGAATAACTAAGTCTTTGGTACCCTATTATAGTGTTTTACTGAATAAAGGAAATTTAATGCATATATAATATTATATGTATACATGTATATACTGATACATAAGATACATACAATGATTTACATATTTATACAAATTTTCTGCTGTACAGTGTAAATCCTGTCAGTTCCTTTGCTTTACGACCTGCGCATCATATCTCTATTTATCGATAATTATTTATTAATAATTATAATTGATTTATCTGTGTTGTGTATCCGGGTTGCTGAAGAATAGGCTAGCTGTGGACTGCAAGTGTAGGAAAAAGCGACAAACCAAGCAGCAAGATCCTAACTAACGTTAGAAAGAGATTTAATTGGTGAGCGGCTAGACTCCAGAAATTGCTTGCTGCAAAACTGTATAATCATGACCCTAATTAAACTGGGATCCTAGGAAAGAAGAAGGAAGAAGATGATGATGATAATAGTGATGGTGATGATGATGATGATGATGATGATGGTGACGATGACGATGATGATAATTGATTATAAATACTGTCTATTTCCATAAATTAAACCATTCTTGTGTGATTTGTTTTATGTCTATCTATTCAGACAGTGGTGACGTGTACAGTTTTGGCTCTAATTACGACGGGTGTCTGGGTTGTGAGGACATAGAGGGTGAGGAAGTCTGCTCCCCGGTGCTCGTTAAAGGTCTGTCAGGTCACGTGATCACTCAGGTAGCCTGCGGCACTGCCCACGTGCTGGTGCTGGCTGCCGGGGGGCAGGTCTTCAGCTGGGGCTGTGGCGAACTGGGTTAGTGTGCGCTGTTAGGCTATACTGTGCCTATATGATATTTATTATCAATATTTACTCGATAGGCTTTGCTAAGCCCCGTGTTGTGCTCGGGCCCCGTGTTGTGCTCGGGTGTGGTTGGACCACTGCAGAATAGGGCAACCGCAAACAATCTGCCGCGTGTACGTAAGAGGCGACTAATGGCAGGAGCTGAGGATGGCAAGAGGGGATCCACTTAACCATGAAATATTTTCCCCCAGGATTAAATGGTAATTAATCCATCTAGCTGAGGAAGGCAATAGGAAACCACCTCAGAAGCCATCTTTTCCCAAGCTACGTAAGGTTCATAAGCTACATAAGCTACAGGCTACATAAGGTATGGATAAGGCATAGACTTTGTGAAGAGATTAACTTGTTGATCTATGGAGTGCTCTTATGGAGCAAGAAAGCAGACTTTGAGTATGAGTATGTACCTTGAACCTGCCACTTGGTAGTGCACTGAAGAGAGAGTCTATGCTACGCCTATATGATATTTATTATTAATATTTACTTGACGGCGGGATTTTGCACACTTAATTTAGTTTGCTCGTCAAAAATCGAAGTTAAGATACGTCGGCCTCGGTTAGTACATGGTTGGGTTCCCACCTTGGAAGACTGAGTGTTGACAGCTTTGAATGAAAAAATCCCGGGGTGTTGGAAGGTCATTCTTAAATCGGGTGCTGCTGCAATTTATATGCAATCAAAAGGCAACGATTACTAATAACCATGGAGAGGAAGGAAAAATGGGTCTTAAGCGTCTGTGCTTCCTGACCCAGTGTGCCGTTATTGTTATAATTATTGATTTTATGTAATAAAAATCTATTCGTATAGTAGACCAATCTCCATCATGACTTTGCTATATAAATTTTCGTTGTTAATAATTATAGTAAATACTCTGTAGTTATTGTTAAATTAAATGTAGCTTTTTGGTAGAAGATATATGATCTTTTATGATATAACCTAATTAACTGGTCTTAGATACTAGTTATCTAGCTCAATTTAGACCTTTCAGGATTTTTGTAATTGTGCTCTAATAGATAATTTTCATTAGGATATTACTAGCAATATTATTGTCAAATTGAAAATATGCAGTTGAATTTATCAGATATTTTATGTATCTTTTGCTGTTTGCAAACTTAGTCAAATTTGGATGAGTCCAGTATTCAGTTCTCTTCAACTGGGTGCTCAATGTTTCTAATTTTCTGCATTTTATTTAATAACATTATGAGCAGTACATATAGTATATACATGTAGCTATTATGTTACAGGTAGACTTGGATTGGGTAGCGAAGATGACTTCTTCACGCCTCAGCCGGTAAATGTACTAATGTTATAGCTTTCTTCTTGTAAACTATTCTGCAGGGTTTTCCTCTCTATCTCAATTTATTGAATTCAAATACTTGACTTGATAGAACTTAACTTATAAACTACAAGTAAGTCTTTAAACTGATCTTTCAATCAATTAAAGATTGTCCTATCCACAAGTATATTTCTAAGATACTACTCTTTCAAAATGTAAATGTAAATATGTAAATGTAAATGTTTTCACTGTCTATATGTACAGTGAAAATTCGTCGGTGGTGGCATAGTGAAAAAGATAGAAGGCGGTGAAACCTGTAAACTTCTGTAATTGTGTAATTTGAGCAGTTGAATAAAATACAGAAATAATAGCCGCATGGTCACTAGTCTTCTCACTACTGTGCCATATCTTGTTTATATTTAATTTATATTTAGTCGTCTCTTAAAGGCACATGCTTCTTAAATTCCATTTTACAAGCAGGTGTCGACTTCTTCGTTTGAAGGCGCATAAGCGATGTTTAGATTTTGCATACTGATCTACGAGTATGCCTCGTTAGTGTTAATGCGCTGCTGTATTCCTGCAGGTTTACGTGAGAGGAGGGCAACCTATTAGAAGTGTTCATGCTTCAGCTGAAGGAAGTTTTGTGGTGAAGGTCAACGGGCGTGTGCTGGCGTGTGGCTCTAACGAACATAACAAATTAGGCTTCAATAACAGCATTAGAGGCGTCAGCAAGGCTAAAGAACAGGTTTTGCATTCTTCGAACTCTTTTATACATAAAACAAATCTGATTGCTTTGCGATTAATGAGCTAATTAGTAAACACAATTGAAGTGAAATAATAAAGAATAATTATTTCATACTGGTAATTATAATACACTTAGAGACATCTGCAAGTGTAGTAAACATTTCTTTAGTTTCCATGCTTGTTAAGTAACGTATGGTTTTACTATAGTTTGGCTACACGATCAAGAATCTAAATTTGGCATTAAAAATTTGAACCCTATTTATTAATTTTGATTATCTAAGATATGTTGTAAAATTGTGTTAATTACTGGCCACTGAGCTACACATTTAATTTCTCAACTGTATTATCACTGTGCGATTGTATTCTGTCGACTGATCACACAATCTATTGTTGAGCTTACTGACAGATCCAAGATACCACTTTTAGTTATTCTTTGCTAACACTCTCACTAATGAGCACTCTAGAGATTGATAATGTAATCGTACTGTAAGGCTATAATAAATACTCTTACTTCGCAATAGTGTAGCTAAGCAATAAATTTCTCTCTGGAGCAGTTTTCATTGTCTTACTAACAGTTGGTAAATACTTACGTAGGTATCATAGCTTCTGTGATCGTCTTTGTTCTGAGTCGTCGTTGTATGTTTTTTAATTGGACAGAGTTTAAGTAATTATGATATTTGATATCTTCACTGTGTTGTGTCCGGGTTGTTTGAAGAATTGACCAACAGGTGACTGCACGTGTCGTGGAAGGCAACTAAAGCACTAAGATCCATACCAACCTCAGAAAGGGCATTCGGTTGGTGAGCTCCTAGGCTCCAGTAATTGGTACAAAAATTTAAACGAATGGAAAAATCTCAAATAGGGGATTGACTGATGAAATGGTTTAGGATAGAGAGGATTTAAGACAGTCTATTCGTATCCCTAGTTAAACTGGGAATCTATGGAAGATGATGATGACGATGGTATTTGATATCTTATCAATATTTTGTGCATGATATCTTGTTTTAGATATCGTATGATGTTCCTTGCATGCTGACGCTATCCACCGTTAAACCTCTCAGCAAGTATCACATTGTAACTCTATCAGCAGGGCCTCAGCACACTGCCACCATCGACTGTAAGCATACACGATTATTCACTTGATCTGTATAATCAGGCATTTTATCAGAAAAGTATTGATCATCATGAGATCATATTCTATTTCTTGCACCTTAAATATTCGAATATATTTGGCATGTATTTCTCAGTCTAGGCAGACTGATGCTTTGGTTGGTCGGTTGGTCAACCATGGCGATGGTAGGGTTCAATGTCTTGCAGAGAAGCCATTGAGGCTTCTGACCTTGACGTTAAATCCACAAAAAGGCATCTTATTATCTAAAATAGTCTCATTTGCTTCCATAAATTTTCTCTACTTTTAAATAAACTTTTTGGCTCAGTTTAAAACGTTATTTTTTATACTGTCATGTAACCTTGTCTTTGGAAGTAGTAAGATGTCGTCTTGTCTTTTTAGACTTGCAACATTTCGTTCATGAAACCTGTAGAAGAATTTTTATTTAAACATAAATTATGACCAACTAAGTTTTTTCATGAACAACGGTACGCAACTTCATATGTTGTTGTTGTTGTTGTTATCAGATATCGGAAGATTGATAACTTTTGGCAGCAACAGATACGGACAGTTGGGAGTTGGTAACACTAAGCCTCACCTCAGCGTGTGTGTGGTGGGGGGACCACTGACCAGCAAGCAGGTCTCTAGAGTTTCTTGTGGCAATGGCTTCACTGTCGCTGCAACTTCTGGTAAATCTTAATAATATATTCGTTTATTTTCGTTCAATCTGACAACCGCAGATAGTTATAGTACAGAAATTCCAACTGAAACAGCATAACAAATTGCAGATATAGCATAGACAGTTAGTGGGATAGATATAAGAGAGATGAAATACGATGAATCTTACGTCATAACGATCAAACTTTAGTTTTATTTACTATTTTTTGTCGTTCTCTCAGAAAATAAAAACTGAGCGTCCTTCCGCCTCGTCGTCTAGAATGAGGTAAAACTGGTAAAGCTAAGGTTAACGTCAGTTTCCTCACTCGAAAGCGATTTCACGGACGGGCGAGCCCAGGTAGGAAAGTGCTTTACCTTTAATGTATTATGAAAGGGGAAAGTCTAATCAGTTAGACTGCAAAATGTTTAAGCGAATCCTCTAAGCAGAAACTTTCATGAAATAAACTACTACAACATAATTACTAGATACCGCTTCGATCACTAAGCGATCCCATTACTAACACTGAGCCTCTCGCAAAGTATTTTCTCGTGTTTTTAATTGTATGAATGTATTGTTAGTGAAATTTTTATCTACATTTATCAGCTCTTGATTTTTGTAACTAATGTCAGAATTTTCTTACTCGACACCCTATTCTTACTCGACACCCTTTTGTTCGAGCAATTTTATAAATGTATTCTAGAAAATAAATTGGCTAAAATTGACCGTATCGTGATATCAGGTACTATTGTTTAGCTGTTACAGTAATTTCATGCTTATGAATTGAATGCTGTTTTTGTAACTACTGTTAAACCTAATTGTGTGTGCATGTACGTTTCACAAACTGTTTAAATATGATTTCAGACAATATGCTCTACTCGTGGGGTCTGGCGTCTGATGGACGGCTCGGTATCTTACCGGTTCAAACTGGATCCTCCCAGACCGATCTGCATCAGTTTGTCAGGAAGGACTCTGGAAAGAGCTCGATGTCATCCTCTCAGCACTGTATCAGCACGCCACGACCGATATTTGGCTCGCTCCAGGTCGTTACAGGGCTGGCCAGTCATCACTGGAACACCATTATGGTTGCTGGTATGATAAAGCATAATGAAACAGATTTCTGGTAACAGTTTAAGTTTATCTTTTGCTAATTTTATGATGGTTGCTCGAGAGAAATCAATGATACTGTATATTCTAGCACTATTGAGAGTATGACGTACCTGACACTGTCTTATGGCGAGGAACCGGATATTATTATCTGCAGTTCAAATTCAAGTTCAAATCCAGTAGCATACTCTCCTCGTCTCTTTTGAGACAGGAAATCGACGTTAAACTAGTCCATACAGTGCTGAGAGGATGACATCGAGCTCTTTCCAGAGTCCTTCCTGACAAACTGATGCAGATCAATCTGGGAGGATCCAGTTTGAACCGGTAAGATACCGAGCCGTCCATCAGACGCCAGACCCCACGAGTAGAGCATATTGTCTGAAATCATATTTAAACAACAACAGATCTTTGATTACTTTATGTTATTAGATGGCACTTGTTATTGTTTTAGCTGATTTTATGCTAATAGTATCTGTTTTTTGTATCATGTGTATTTCACAGAAAAAGTTTTAGCTCAGAAGTCAATTCGTTCGACTAATCGAATGTCGCTTGCAAGTGGTATGTATTAATGTACAGTATGATACACGTAAATCATTTCCCATGAGGCATTAGATATCATTTAAGTGCAACTACATGTAATTTCATTGCAATATTAGTATCAAATTTATAGTACATATTTATTTGGTAGAGATTTTTATTTATTTATTGTTAATTACGTTAAACTATAACTACCATTGGCTATGCGATGTATTTTACAACTTACGATTTGTCTAAATAAAAGACTTAACTAAGGCTAAGTTGCCGTTATAAGTGCTTGCAAAAGTTAATCAGAACTTTCAGTTTTCTTTTTTCTATCAAGACAAGCAAAATCTGTTTTTGAAAACTAAATATACGTCTATGCCAACTTAAAATCAAGCTGTACCGGCTTACGATTTTACCACAATGGTGTATTGTTGACAAAGATGATATACATATAAATATATATATATATATATATATATATATATATATATATATATATATATACTGTATATGTATACATGTATATATATGTATATATATACAGTATATAGATATATATATATATCAGATATCTTGTAACGAATTCTTCAGCCTGATGGAGACAATCAACAGTGCTGCCACTTGTTCGTTTATAAAATTACGATGCAGTGAATTGAGGGAAGATGATGATGACGATGACGACGACGACGACGACGAGGGCGACGACGACGAGGACGAGGACGACGACGACGAGGACGAGGACGACGAAGAGGATGATGATGATGATGATGATGATGCAGTGAATTCACAATCAGAAGATTGGACTTGTGATGGCGAGAGTGTTACCAGCAAGCAGTTTTCTGAAGAAGCTTCTCCAGCAGAAACGTCAACAAGTGGTAGCACTGGAGGTGGAGACAGTTCTGTGCCGGCATGGCTTAAAGCGGTCAGTGTTAATTGTAAAATGTAACATTTATTTCATTAATAATCTCATGATGGAAATATCGTAGGTAGGCTATACTTCGTAGCTAAATTGGCCTCATTGATTTTATTTTCATATTTTAATTTTCTTAGATGATCTCATTTTCTAGCACCTACAGAACACTTGCCGCGGTTTCAAAAATCAGGTGGCAAGATTGATAGCTTCACTTGATATCTAATTTTCTCATTTGCAAAACTTGTTTAACAAATGCAACTGAAAGTGAGGTATTGAAATATAAATCATTTAATATCGCAATGGACGTACGTTTTCAGTGCAATTTATTAAGAAAAGTCATATGGTGATAATGCATTTCTTTAAAAAGTTGTATGATGTACAATTCACATTGCGGTCATATAATTGTATGAATAGATCGATACTCGATTAGTCCAAACTGTCGCGAGCATTTAGCCGATTTTCATTTCTTGTCATTGATCTATAATTTCCTGAATTTCTACTGCCAAAATTAGATTTCATATATTCCAGTGCTATATTGTAATGAAACTTCCATTTTTTTAAATCAATCAATATGGTTAATAATATTTGGCCTCTGTTGTAGCTTTTAAATTAAACAATAAAAAGACACTTAACGATCATCAATGGACTGTGTGATGGAGATTGCTTCTTTGGGTTGGGCTGTTTAAGACCAGTTCAATGTAAGTTTAATATGTCCTTTGACTGTTCTTATTTAAAAATCCAAACATATATTCTATAGCTTTGTCTGCAGCGATATTTCTTCATTGTTTCTATGAATGTCCTCAGAACTAGATTGTTTTTTATTCAGGAGCTGAACGACGCTGAGTATATTCCTATGAATGCTGCTGAACAAGACGCGATAGATAAACCTGCGGATGATTCCTGCGACGTTGCTCCCGCCTCGGATAAACATCGGACTCTAATTAATGACGATCCGGGTGAAATCTGTGCCGTAAATCCTTCTCCAGTGTCCGTGGTCGTGAACCTTACGGGCAGCCAGTGTGCAGTGGCTGCTGTGGAGTCTTCTCGAAACAATCTGCTCGGTGGTAATCGTTGTGGTAGTGGTTTAGTAGCAGAGTCTGTATCAATCAGCGACTCTATCGAAACAGCTTCATCTAGTCTTGTGGGATCCAGTGATTCTGCTTCCGTTGAGGAGTTACTGACGAGAATATGTCAGTTGGAGGAGGAAAATAGTAACGTTAGTATATTACTGTAGTTTGTTTCCAATTGTCTCGTGCTATTGAATCTTGTTAGTAGTATTGTTTGTATTAGGTTCAATGCATTGCATTATAATCAAATTCTTCCAACAAATACTGGAGTTGTACAAAGTATTATATATACTTTGTGCAACTGCAGTATTTGTTGGAAGAATTTGATTGGTCGATGCAGGAGGATGCCTCGAATCCTATATTCAATTCTAATAGATATTATATCTTACCGACTTCGCCACGGCTAGAGCCAGTGGCGAAGTCGGTAAGAAACTCGACCGCCGATCAGTAGGTGCGGGGTTCAAATCCTGGGCTCGCCCGTCACTGATATCGCTTTCATGTGAGAAAACTGACGTTAACCATAGCTTTTTTAGCTTTTTTACATGATATGATATCGCTTATATATATATATACTTATATATATATATATATGTATATATATATATATATATATATATATATATATATATATATATATATTTATTTATCATACGCATGTCACAAACATAGACTTTACAATTATACACAAACAGCATCAGCGCATGAACGGAGATAAAGGCCACAAGTGGCACTTACATATTCCGAATTATAAGCAGAAGGTAGTAATCATATTAAATATACACAAAGGTGTATTTAGCAAGTTCAAATATTAAAATGATTAGGATATTGCACAAGTGAACCTCATAAACGTGAAAATGTAGGCGCTTAATTTAAGTAAAATAGATTACTTTACACGCAGATGTCATAAATGGCAATATTAAAAATTGGTAAAAACAATAGTTTACTTTGAATATAAAAAAAAATAGTTATATGAAGAAAATCTTTACAGATAACTAAATTAATGCTTTTAATGTAGTTCCTTAACTTTTCAAATATTTGCTAAGGTCGATACCATCCAAACTCTTTTTAAAAGGGTATAGGTTAGATGCGTTTACAATGTTTGGGGGTAGTGAATTCCAACAATCAATGCATCGGTTTTTGAAATAGTACCTTTCAGCATTAAAATGAAATTTATTCAGAAATAAACTTAAACCATTATTTCTGGTGACGCCTTTTTTTAAAACAAAAAACTCTTCTAAAGGTAGGTCAACCAATCCAGAGATGATTTTATAGTACATGCATAAGTCAAATTTCAGTCTTCGCTGTTCTAGCGATTCAGTAGCCAACAATTTTAATCTCTCCTTATACTGCAGTCTCATCATACCGCTAAGTCGTTTCGTGAATCGTCTCTGGATTGATTCAATCAGGACAATATCACATTTTCTGTAAGGAGACCAAAGGCTTGAACAGTAATCGAGAATTGGACGCACAAAAACTGAACGCTCTAAACAATGTGACCTGATTTTTAGACCTGAAGCAGTGTAAGATTATTGAAGCCCTTTTTCTGGCTTTATTGCAAATATCTTTTATATGAGTAGAGTACGATAAATCGCGTGTAAACCTTACTCCCAGGTTCGTCACATCTTTAGATATAGATAAGGGAACAGAATTTAGATTATATTTGAAGTTAAAAGGTGCGATTTTTTGGAAAGAGTAGGAGATAACCACACACTTTTCTACAGCGAGTCTAAGTTGCCAAAGGCTAGACCAACGAGAGATACAATGCAGAGACTTTTGAAAGAGTCCACAATCAGAGAAAGAATTTAAGGGCGAGAAACACTTTGCATCATCAGCAAATAAAAATAGAGAGGAAAGTTCAGGACAAAAGGAGCTTAAATCATTTATATAGATAATGAATACGATGGGCCCCAGTACACTGCCTTGAGGAACGCCGCTGTGAACAGTAGACCAGTCCGAATAGCATTTACCTATTCTGACAGTCTGCAGTCTGCCAATTAAAAAGGACGAAAGCCAATTTAATAGAGTACCGGACACACCATAGGCTAGCAGTTTATATAGTAACTTACTGTGGCTAATGGAATCGAAAGCCTTTGAAAAGTCAAGATAAACAGAGTCTATTTGACAACTATTAATTAAACTAGTAGATAGGCTATTGAAATAACGAAGAAGTTGTGTATTTGTTGACCTCTTAGGCAAGAATCCATATTGCTTAGGAGATATGAGATCATTTTTTCTTAGGTACCAGAGTAGATCATCCTTAATAATACTTTCCATTAATTTGCATATAATGGAGGTTAGAGAAATGGGACGATAATTTGTTATGTTACTTTTATCACCCTTCTTAAAAATTGGGATCACAATAGAACGTTTCCATTTTTCAGGTATTTCACCAGCTTTCATAGAAATGTTGAACAACTTTGAAAGTGGTTTAGTGATTTCATGGCTGATTTTTTTAATAGGAAGAGCAGTTAAACTATCAATCCCCAGGCAACAATTATTCTTTAGTTTCTTAATTTTACGTTCCACTGAAAATTCAGAGAAGGAGACACTGTTTTTTGAAAGGTTTCTTTCCAAAACCTCTGCTACAGAAAATTTAGGAAGAAAGCCATCATCATTCGTGAAAACGGAGCAAAAATAATCATTTAGCAGCAAGGCTTTTTCTGGATCACTATAGGCAAGGGTGTCTGAGTTTTGCTTAAAGAGAGGGGGGATAACTTCTCTCCTTGAAGTTTTACGTTTAATGTGAGAAAAGAATAAACGTGAGCAACTGCTTTCTATCAATTTATTTTCCTCATTAATATCTTCTTGAAAAATTGTTTTCTTTAGATTGGAGGAGGCTTTATTAAAATTTTCTCTATTTTCTTTTGAGCGGCTATTTTTGTAGGAACGCCAAGCTGCTAGTTTCCTGTTTAGTGCTCTCCTAATTCTCTTTGAAGGAAGCTTGTGTTTGATTCTTCTACTGGATGATCGGATTCGTTTTACCACTTTAGAACTAAATTTTTTAGGGATAAAAGAGTTAAAAACATCATAAAGATTAGAACACATTATTGACCAACATTGGTCGACAGACACACAATCATTAAAAATATCAACCCAGTTGATTACAGATAAAGAGGCATTTATAGTAGCCCAGTCTGCTTTTTCATATCTAAAATTATTAAAATTAATACCAAAAGAAAGATCGCCAGAATTACATTCACTAAAGACATCTAAATCCGGACTAGTATTTAAAATAATGTCAAATAAAACAGTCAAATGATCACTTGAACCTATTGGTGAACAAGATTTAATATTGGTGATTTGTTGCGGATTGTCAGAGAGGACAATGTCGAGTAAGTTATCTTCACAGTGTCGGAAAATTTACCATTTGAACAAAAGAGTTATTATTAAAATAACTTAGAAATTCGTTATAAACTGTAATATTAGGTGAAGAGTTATTTACCCAGTCCATAAGAGGAAGATTAAAGTCGCCGGCTATACAAATTGATAAATTTGTGTCACTGAGATACATTAAAGCCGATATTAATAGCTGATACATGCAGTGATTATTCAACTGACTCGGTGGGTAATAGACTACAATGAGTCTCACTCCATTATTGTTACCAGTTATTATATCTAATGCCACTAACTCCAGACTACTATAACGAGCAGGTAGATCAATACATTTATAAACTGTGGAAACATTATTTCTACAGATTATGCACACACCACCACCCCTTTTATTATCTCTGTCTTTTCTGAATATGCAAAAGGCGCTATCAATAATCATAGAGTCTAGAGTTGTGTCGTCCAACCAGGTTTCACAACAGCATGCAACATCAATGTTCTGTACAGACATAATTAGCTTCAGCTCAGAAATTTTGCTATTTAAGCTGCGTAAATTTGTAAATAGACATTTGAAGAGTGTTGACTTACAATTCACATTTTCATTCAGCAAAACAGAAGTACTAGGAATCCTACTACACGAATCGATATGCAAATTTGATCTAATATTATCTAATTGCACATTAGTAGTATTCACAAATTCATTAACGTCGTTGGGAAGTCATACGTGAGTTGAATTGTCTCCAGTGGCAGAGGACTGGCTTGAAACAGGATGGCTAATATCCACAGCAGCATGGAGTTTGAATTCTACAGCAGTAGGGTTTAATTGGTTGATAGAAGGCGATGGGGTAGACATCGGAATGGCTGTATTGGGTGTAACAGAATCTGAAGTATGCGGTCTGTTTCGCGTAATATTCCTGGTTGAAGTTGAAAACTGACTGCCATTCTGAGTGTTATAATCAGATGATGTGTTTTTCCTGGAACTATTAATGAACGTTAGTGGTGGGTAATTCGTAGCCGAGGCCATACTGTTTCCCACCGACGAAACGTGACTGGGATCAAAGACTTTTGCATGTCCTGAATTAAATGCAAACTGATTCGGACGATATCTATATTGCTGTATGACTATACTTATTAATTATTCGAGTGAATTAGATTTTGCGATTTTCTCAGCATCATCACCGAAATCTTCACCTGCCAGAATAGTACCGTAAATTCATTACTTATATGTGTTTATACTTTTAAGTAACGTATTGTATATATGTTCCCCGTGTTGTGTCCGGGTTGCTTGATGAATAGACTATCCATGTAAACATGCACGTGTTGTAGAAGGCGACATAAAAACTAGATCAAACCAACGACAGAAAGGGCATTCGGTTGGTGAGCGCCTTGTCTCCAGAAATTGCTACAAAACTTAAACGAATGGATAAACTTGCTATGATGTGGGCTGATTGTGAGAAATCAGATGAACATGTAGTAAAGAGAGTTTGGAGGGAAGAGCTGGATGTTAAGCTAGAGAGAGGTAGACTACAATTGACGTAGGATGCGGTGATGAAGGAGGACATGAAAAATAGGGGATTGACTGATGATATGGCGTGGGACAGAGAGGATTGAAGAAGGTTTATTCGTATCCCGACCCTGGTTAAGCTGGGATTTAAGGGAAGATGATGATGATTGTATTTATGTTGTGTAACATCAATGAATGTATTGTGTGTTCATGTATGTTGTATGCAGCTGAAGAGAGTAGTGGAAGAACAACAAGAACAAATTCAAATGCAGCGTCGAACTATTGAACAGCTAAACCAACTTCAGAATTAGTCCATTAAATTTTGATAGTTTTCAAATTGTGTTTACCTCTATTTATATATTGTATTTTTTGTGTTCCATGACCCTACTAATATTTTGATGTATATCATATATGTAAGTATTGTTGCTCTAGAAATAGCGTTATACTTCAACATTTCGCTTTTGAGACATGTTGCTGTGTATGCTTGAGTGTTTATTGATAAATCTCACTGCTGCTGTCATAATCTGCTTCCTTTGTAATCTGCTGCTCCCATAAACTGCTGCTCTCGCAAGCTGCTATTCTCATAAGCTTCTGCTTTCATAAGCTGCTGCTTTCATAAGTTGCTGCTCTCGTAAGCTGCTGCTCTCACAAGCTGCTGGTCTCACAAGCTGCTGCTCTCATAACTGCTGCTCTCACAGCTGCTGCTCTCACTTGCTACTGTTCCAATGAGTTATGTCCTCCATAACTCTCGTTCAACAGATTTTCTTTTCATTGTTAAAGTATATGTCACCTTCCTGTAAATCGTCAAATATTCCTGACTGGTTTCTTCCTCGACCTGTTCTTCTAATTACTGGTTACCGTATGATACAATCTCTTGCACCACGTGAGGTATTGTGAATCCAGTGATTTTCCTGTAATCGTTTACATAATTTGATATCATAATTTGCATATCATATGTATTTTTTCATTTCTCTTTTAGTTCAATAAAATGTCATGTTTTTGTTTAATTTTTTGTGAAACCTCTTGATACAAAACTCAGAAGTTTTTTTACTCTAATGGACTGGATTCAGCCTTTGCAAACATAGTGTTCGAAATATAGTGTATGAAACGTAGTGTATGAAAGATAGTGTATGCAACATAGTGAATGAAACGTAGCGTATCAAACATGGTGTATGAACTGGTGTATGAAACATAGCTTATGAGACATAGTGTATGAAATGAAGCATAATGTATGAAACATAGTGTGCTAAACATAATGTACTTCCTGAGTCATCAATAATATAATCAACTGCAGTGTTTGCGAAATTAGTTAATCGACTAAAAATTTATTATAATTACAACCATGAAGTAATTAACCATTAATTACTGTGGAGATTCAAAGATTCAAACTAGCTGCCAACCGCTGACTTAATTTATTTAAATTCTATGACCTACCTAAAAAAGTATCATTGTGTCCTTAACATATGGTACAGTATTAAGATCACGATACTTTTTAAAATAAATGTATCAAGTATCAATATCATTCTGCATTTTCTACGAGTTTTCTATGTTCACTATGTTCAAAAATAATCATTTTAAATTGTAAATATTACTTATATACTCTAATTACTTATCGTGCACGAACAACAACTTTTTGTCTAAAACTTGACAAAGTATAAAATGATTACGGAATTGCCTATAGCTTATGTTTCTGTTTTTGTACTCTTCCAGTTTTCATATCAATTATCACTCGGTCATTATTCGCAATCCTTGTGTTATGATAGTGAATGATGAAGCTTGGAGCTGATTCAACGTTGATTTTTGTAACCTAAACACGCTGAATGAGCTGGAATTTGAATCCATAAGTATGGATTCAAATTCCTTTAAGGTATAAGGATTCTGAAATTTCCTTTCTATGCATACTTTAGGACTATTCCTAATATATTATATTATTTGTGTATATTCAGTATATAATTCACACTCCGCATTGTAAGTTAGCCAAACAAATGAATAGAAGCATATGATAATGCTGTAGTCATGATTATTCCTAAAGTCATGATTCATGAGTCATAAATG
This sequence comes from Enchytraeus crypticus, assembly GCA_905160935.1. Lineage (NCBI taxonomy): Eukaryota > Metazoa > Annelida > Clitellata > Enchytraeida > Enchytraeidae > Enchytraeus > Enchytraeus crypticus. The sequence continues at coordinate 56,953 of CAJHZI010000336.1, forward strand.
AGGTGCTGAAAGGTATTCAATATTCATTTTATATCATTCTGTTTTCTATACGACTGTATTCTTTTGCTATTTTACATTTCGCCTAATTTTGTTTATATTGGTTTTACCATTCGTAAGTTCTCCATGTTAATTGATATACGGAATTTTCTTTAATGAAGTAGACTTATTTTAGTCTAAAGATTTGATACGACTGTTCCTTTAGCCGCGTTCTAGCTTAGTAATCTATCTTAGTAATCTGTAGTAATCTACATGTAAAATTTTAGATATCATATATAGGTAATAATCACACTGTTCAGAAGGAATAAGCTAGTTTACAAGTAAACAATTATGTCATTAGTAGGCCTACCTATTGCTTCTATTAGTAAACGTTTCTTAGTTGAAGGCAAAGTTCTATAAACAGCTGCAGAATATTTGGTATTATATCAATTATTTGCATAAATATGAGATGAAACCGACATTAACATCGGCTTTACTTACGTCTTCTACTAAACAGTGTCGTCTGATGAATGCAATTTTGTATTACTGGTGAAGGTTTAGATCAAATTGATCGTGATGAAGGGCTTCAGTTGTGTTTCTTTCGCTTGCTCTTTATCGTAGCTAATGCAGCCGTATTCTGTAGATTCTCTGGTGATGTGAAATGTCTACAGATGCATAGACCTTTCAAGATGACCTTGACATTTTCTTGAAGTAAAACCAATTGTAAAATCCTCGTAGTTTTTAAAAGCTGTAAAGCTGATGCTAATGTCAGCTTCATCTCTCGAAAGCTATATCAGCGACAGGAACACAGAATATAAACCCCACACATAGGCCTACTGATCAATAGTTGGATAGCTTACCGACATCGCCGCTGGTTCCAGCCAGATTGCTTGATTGAATATTGATTTCTTAATTATACCGATTTCTTGGTAGAGCAAAAAGTTCTTTTTGTTTTCCAAAGGTGTAAGCAGTTTTAAGTAACATTCTGATCATACAAGCATAATAACAATTTTTTGTTATCAATAATCAATGCGTCATATTATTTTTCCTAAGATTTGTAGAAATATTTATAATTGTAAATAGTAATCAAATGTTATGTTGTATGCTTTTATTTCCTGAACGAATTGTTATGCATAGTTTTATTACTTATTTATTTCTATATTTAATTACAGAATTCTTCCTCGTATATTTACTGTAAAGACTACTTTTTACGATATCACTTTGATGTTATCGAGATTATGTTGTATTGGTTTCATGTTCTAAAGGTTTTCGTGAAACCTTAGCTTGAATGTCTTTAATATTTTCAATCATCTTTTTAGAAAACAATTTCATTCCTAGCAAGAATAGCAGTGTCTGGAGAGCCTAGGATTTGAACCCCGCTTCCTCTAAATCCTGATCGGGAATCTAACGGATCAGACTAACATCAGGATTTCAATTTATTCATTTATAGCAGATAAAGCTAATGTTAACGTCAGTTTCCTCACTCGAAAGCGATGTCTTTAAAAACTATTGAACGCTGTGGAATTATTGTGTATTTATATTAGAGTCGTTAGTCTATCACAATGTCTTGGTATTTATTGCTCTATGTCATCACGCTATGCCGCTTGTGTAGATCAGGGTTCGTCCCGAGTATCGAAGTGATATTCTTGACGTTTGTCAATCTGCTCGTATGTGTACTGACTAGACATTTTTTAATCTAAAACCATAAGCTGTCTCAACTATGATTCAATTTTAGGCTGATATGCAATCTTATCTATAGCTAAATTTATTCAAAGACTTCAGATTATGGGCACAATTGTTTGCAGGCATACATTTATATTAGGATATGTAGATATGTTTTTGAAGTGTCAGAAATATGTCCTGGATGAAGAAATAGACATTATGCCTTCAAAGTTTTTCATCCAAGTTCGTCCCCCGAATTTTTCACAAATCTTAACTAATCTAGAACTATTTCTTTCATCCAACTCTAATCTAATATCATACGCCTATAGCTTAAGCATGTCACATTCACTTGTATATCTAGTTCTACTTACTTGATTGCAGCCCAACGATTTATACATTAAGCAGCTAAGTTAAATTTGTTTAAATGAAATTTATTCGCTGCGATTAAATGAACGATACGTCATTATGCGGATCAGGCACGTTTCGTGTCTCTGTGTTCGTGTTCCTGTATGATGGCTGGTCTAAGTGAGGCAGAGATTTAAGACGATATCTCGTATACTCTTATAGGAAATCAATATATCACTTCAGGGTTCTGTTGTGTGTATAGTAGACGCTTAGGTGGCTCCTAATGGAATGATGTTTGCGTCAGTATGAGGTTCTGATAATATAATATAAATATCTTCGTTTCTTCCAAACTCTTCTAGCCTTTCAAGAGAACTTGATCTGCTAGAACGTAGTTATTTTTCTTTACAACTCTGGTAGAGTCGCCTGTGCTGAGCTGAAACTGTTTGCCACTAGAACACTTTTCTTGATTAGTAGAAATTCTAATCTTTTCATACTTTGATAGAGCAACCACAGCAAAAACACTTTCACTGGCGACTGTAGACTTTAGATTTATTTTAAACCTTTAGTTTTAAAGGTTTTTCCTATAGCTTTTCATGCTTGGCAAGTTATTCGACAGCGGATCAGTAGGTGCAGTGTTCAAATCCAATGCTCTCTCCGTCACGGTCACTGATATGCTATTGAGCTGGAAACTGACGCTAACCTTGGCTTTAGTTGTTTTAATATTATCTAAAATCTCACAAGATCGTGGGCAATGAGACTCCGTAATCGTATTTAATGGAGTTTTATATAAATACGGTTATATAAAACTCCATTGAAATACATTTACCTTGAGTCTCGCGATTTTTTATAATGTAATATCAGTTGCACTGAAATGTTATCTCAAGTCGAGATTTGGAGCATAACCAGTGGTTAGTATCACTCGCTTTCTCACGTCGATTATCACGTTACGCCTTTCCTGAGGTCAGGGATAACTATGCAGAAATAGGAGTAGGCCTGCAAAATATCTTTTCCCTACAAGTAGAGTATGTACATCGGTAATGAAATCCATGAATGGAAAGATTTGATGAATGAAAGGTACTCGACGAATGGTGCAGAAAATGATTGAGTTTTTCAAACTTCTGTCGATCAATTAGAAGCTCTTATTAATATTAATTAAGAGCTTCGCCACTGGTTCTACGGTAAGATACTCGACCGCGGAGCAGTAGGTGCGGGGTTCAAATCCTGGGCTCGCCCGTCACTGACATCGCTTGCAAGGGAGGAAACTGATGTTATCATTAGCTATTTTTAGATTTAATTAATATTGATACAAAGTAGTTTCAATTATTACCAAAAAGCAATAGTGTACTATAAGCCTCCATGGGCCTTTGAAAATAGACCTTTTTTGTTACTGAAGTCCACCATTATTAGTACAATACACTACTTAAAATTATAATTTAACTCACAGAGAGTTGTGCTTGTTCGCAAGTGAAGACTACGATAAGTACGGAAATGGCAAGAAATTGGAATCAGGTGGCAACAATGTCTATGCTAAAATTCCATTGACAAAATTCAAATAGAGGTGTAGGTTTTCAATAGAGTTAATGTCCGGATCACTGAGGATTAGACCAACCGTTAACTGCACATAGGAACTGAGGAAGGCAACGCTAAACCACATCAGAAGCCATATTTCCCCCAAGCTATCGGCTACATAAGGTATGAATAAGGCATTGCTATTTCTGAAGTGATTAACTTTTTGATCTATGGAATGCTCTTGCTAGAGCGTGAAAGCAGACTCCGAGTATGAATATGTACATTGGACCTGCCACTTGGCAGAACACTAGAGAGAGATATTCTGTATAATATTGTATTGTCATTTTCAGTGGCGTACGTACGACGTATGACACTATCAATAACTTGTGATGTACGCGTGTGAACTAAAATGTAAAAACTTGTTTAGAGTATTTCTATTTATTAATTACATTATTACTAGAAAAAGTTTAAAACAGTATTATGGCCGTTTTTTATACCAAAAAAGTAAAAACATTTTTAAAAAATTATCAAATCAGTTAAAAATTTTGTTTTGGAGATTTCTTATTCATAGTGCAGGGAAAATATATTCTAGTGGCAATTTGTCAAATGAAATCAGTTAAATAGGAATAGACTATTAGCAAGTAGTTATGCTAGAGATGATATCAGATAATGATCTTCCAACGCTAATCCTCTAACCTAACATTAAATTAAAACTAAATTCAGCTTTAACTTACAAAATAAAGGTTGTAAAATTAAACGTTTTAAAACGTATATCATAAATAGGAATTCTAGCGGAATTCAAAATTTTGAGTCCTTCTGCAGAAAACTGCGTAATGCATATATCAGATTATCAATAAATTTCCACTGTTGTTAAATGCACAAGCTCATTAAATGAAATTAATTAGGTTAATTAGCATTACCTGTTTATAATCGGTTCTACAATCACGTGACCGTGGCGTCTCTGAGGCAGTATAAAAGGCGATTACCAGAGTGCTTGTAAAACACTCGTCATCAGTTCACTGAGACGTTAACAAGTGGCCGCAAGGCTCTCTTACGGTAGAGGAGGAACTGATCTTGATCAATCCCTCCTCCACTAGACTGCCGGTCGAGGCGTCTCGTCCCTGGTCGGTGGTGCGAGCTTCGGCTCGCTAAGTAGGGGAATATTTATGTATGGCGGCCGCCTATGTATGGCTGCATATCCTGCCCAGTCGGGGCACCCCGGAGTGAGAGTGCCCAAGGTGTCAGGAACCCTGGTGGGGGCCCCAGGATAGGTACCCGGGGGTTGGGTACCCTGGAGACTGGGTTCCAGGGGGTACACCTCCAGTGGTTGGGTATCCCGAGGCGGAGTACCATGGGGGAATGAGGCGGGTAGCCGGGGGAGGGAAGCGGGGTACCCGGAGGAGGCAGGGGTACACAAGGGTGGTTGAGATACCCCGGAAGAGGCGGGGTTACCCCGGGGGAGTCGGGGGACCCCGATGAAGGCGGGGGTACCCGGGGGAGGCGGTGGTACCCGGGGGAGGCGGGAGTACCCCGATGGAGGCGGGGGTACCCCGATGGAGACGGGGGTACCCCGATGGAGGCGGGGATACCCCGGGGGAGTCGGGTACAGGCGGCTAGCCCGGGGGAGGCTGGTGAGGTATGTGCCTTGTATCTATATTAAATTATACGAAGTTTTAAACCAAACTTAAAAACTTATAATCTTAGGAATTTATTTGTGAATTTTAATGAAAAGGCTTTACAGATTTTGTTCTAGCCTGTCAGCACCTTCAAGTGTTCTATTCCTATTTTAAATACGATGTTTAGCAAAACTTTTACGCTTAAAATTTGCTCTGCATTCAGTGCATGAGCCACCGGCTACAGGCTAATGGTTGGTGTTTCGTTTATCATGGTGCTGACGGATATGCTCTCCGATTCTGTATAAATAGAGGAACGAATGATAACAGAATGTGTGTGAAGATCTTTTGATCTATGAAAGATGTGTTTAGTTCAACAGTCAGTCAATGATACGATATCTGTTGATACGACATCTATCGATATGAGATTCTATTGATACGATTCTCCTAGTTTAATGAAAAAACTAACAAAATGTGATAACATTATTAGCGTCCTTTATTTGAGTATAATAAACGTATAGTGGCGTATTATGGCTGGAGCTAATGGCGATGTCGGTAAGATATTCGGCCGCGGATCAGTGTGTGTGGAATTCAAATCCTGGGCTCTTTATTCCACTCATGTTGAACCTCTTTTCGACCTAATCAAGACAAAATTAAGTTGCTTTTATTTATTTTTAATTTTATTTCCTTTCAACTTTCCGATTATGCCTCAATGGTTTGGGTCGACGGGGAGGTTTAACTTGAAAACGGAACCTTAAGCATGTCATGAAGTGAACACAACTGGGAACATCAACAACAACAACAACACAACAACAACAATACATCCCCAATTCGCTCCTCTGGAAGAGAAAAGACTCAGCATTACTCGAACTTGAGACCTCTCTTTAGAATAGTCAAGCTTTCTAGTATTGCGCCACCTGACGTTTCGTGAAGTTTTACATATGAAGGTTGAAATAAAGTGTTGCAAATTCACTTCACAAATATTAGTTGATGACACACATATACAATGTGTAATGACCTTTTTACGTTACTTTTTGCTTGCAAAATGTATTTAAGTAAACTCGACGAACTCGTTTACTTCTCGGAATCGAAACGTTATGCTGACTATATATAACGACATTCCGTAGGCTCAGCTGGGGATCTAATCCGAAAACTTCTGCTTCAGAAAGCTCTGAACTTGTTTTAGCTTTCTTATCATACAAGTATATACTACCGGAAATCAAACGATAAACACGAATTATCGTAGACTATTTCCACCAAAAAGAATTGTAAAAATGTATCTTGTAGCCTAAAATATTTAAATTTATTTTCGAATCAAGAATATAAGATTTGGCGTAACAAAAAACTAATTTCTAATTTCCAGTCATGGGCCGAAAGCGATAGCTTATGACAATTACAATAACAGAACCGTAGAAATGTTATTTGTTGTTATTGTTATATGACAATAACAATAGTAGAACAGTAGAAAAATTATTAACTGTTATTGCTATTTGACAATAACACTGGTAGAACAGTAGAAATGCTTTAACCTTTATTATAGGCTAATATGAAAATAGCAATAGTAGAATAGTAAAACTGTTATTAACTGTTATCGTAATATGAATATAACAATAGTAGAACAGTAGAAATGTTATTAGCTGTTATTGTTAATTTACTTATAGTTCATTCATAGCAACATGTAGTGCTTCTGACGTTACCGAATCAGCGAAGTATCCACTGAAGGCGATTAGCCAACTTTGTTGAATATCAATGTCATCATCACCTTCCTTTGAATCCCAGTTTAACTAGGGTCTTTGTTGAATATATAACAATATATTTAATCCATTCATTTACTTTGCATGTAACATACGCACATTTCTAAACATTTATTCACGATTCACATGATTCGTTAATAATCTGCTGCTTAGGACCAGTAGAACAACAGCATAGTTACCACAGGTGAAGCAGCACATAGGTTCTATTAATCAGACAGGCAACAGAACTTGCATGACAGCACACTCTACGAATGCTATTAAGCTGTTCATAGTCGCCATCTAAGTTTGAACCGAGGAATTCTCCACCCGATGCCGATAGTAAATCCCGTAACCCCTCGAGGATATGTATTACATAGTTTTCACTTATTTTTAATTTCTGATATCGCCACAACTAGCCGATCGCTTCGGTTGTTATAGATTCTAGCAATACACGACCGCCGACAGTGTTCTAGATAAGCTTATCAACAGAGAGGCCGGTGGGAGAGTCTATTCAGTGGGACTTGTTGAATATCCAGATATATCATTTAGCGATGGATTTGACTCAACTTCTTTGTCTTAAATCATTTCAGAGATGCCACAAACAATATTTTAATTCTAGATTACGCTAAATCAAAGAATATATTCAGTCCTGAATTTATAAAGATGAGCTCTGTGCGGAAGGCTTATTAAAAATATTGCTGTATGAAAAAATTAAAAATCAAACATCCTAATGACAGAACTTAAAAGGCTGAAACGGGCTACCATTTTCTGTTGGCACATATTTTAAAGTTTCCTGCTGCAACACAGAGTTCCAACTGATTCAATTCTAATTTTTCTCAATTTCTTCTTATTTACAGTTATCACGTTATCACACATAATCTGAATAATTCTTACTTGGACCAGGCTGGATGATAACTCCTCTCGAGCTGCTGTTGAATTCTGTTTTTCTTTATAAGAGCGCTACGTGTAGTACAGCTATGAGTAAAAAAGAACCGGGTAAGCGTTTAGATCAGAATTTAAGCCTGCCTATTATACGTTCAATGCTTTATGTAACATGTAATTTAGCTTTAAAATCTTCGTATTCTTTGTTGTAACTGGTAACTTCTAATTCTTGATTGTTTGTTTAGTTTCTGGGCTTTTAGTTGGTGGGCTCCCTATGCATTCCTCAGCTTCGACTAAAATTGACTGAGCAGGGGCGTCATTCCCTGTAAAAACAATCCTGTTTGCCCAAACAATCCTGTTTACTCATTGCAAAGGATATGATTTGTAGAACTGTTGCCAGAACATTTTTGCAACTAGATAACTTTAGATAAATTTAAAATTTTTGCGCATTAAATTACTTCAGGTAAGGAAGCGGAAGTAAACTATTATTGATAGATTGTTACGAGTCCTTTTTGGCCGTGGATTACAATGATCAGTCCAGTCAATATTGCATCCATGTTCATGCAGTAGAGCAGAAAGACTATATAAATCACAGCTTCTCTTCGCTTCGTATGGCATGGCTACGACTTACCTGATCTTACGAAGTCATATTCGACTACGGTAGGTCTTCCTATTACATCAACTCTCTTTCTCTTCTCCTAGTGTACTGCCTACTGGCAGGTCCATGCATAACGACACCATTCTTCTCTGTCTTCCTTTTCTTCTTCATATTCACATACATGTACATGTATGTATGGATCTTTAAATCATCTAATATTCCTAATCGTGGTTTGCCTTTGCTTCGCCTTCTTTCTTTTCTTCCATCCTTCAATTCAGTCCCGCCTTGATGCTTTCTTTCGATTACCTCTTTTAATAAACTATCCACATCTTTAGAATACGCTTATCCAACACAGCTGCCTATTTCTCAATGTATTTGGCAACTGCTTATCCGTGTGAACTCCCTCCAAGATTTTTCATAGGTAATTTTTTGATGATACAGACATTAACTACATCATATCTGTCATTTATTTTCATCTATTTTCATCATCTATTCTCTAGGTCACACTATGTGTTCGCCAATAGTGTTATGCTAAGTTTAAACGATGCAGGATTTGAACCAGCACATACTAATCCGCGGTCGAATATCTTACCGACTTCGCCACTGGCTCCAGCCAATAAATAGTAATAAATAGTAATAATAATAATATTAATAATAATAAGAGTAATAATAACAGACTTTAGATTACTTTGCAAAGATTCAATGCAGTCTGCTTCAGCAATTATTTTAAAAAGCTAGGTGACCTCGAGTAGCCGGGCGGTGATTCAGCACGTATTTTTCGAGTCGGTTTTACCGAACCGCTGGTTCTTTACTCCCAGAGTTATTAAAGGTTTAAATTACTAATAATAATTCGTATTGTAATAACAATTGTAGCATAATCATAATAGCAAATGAACAAAATTTACAGTGCCTGAATATTTGTCCAATTTTTCTAATTGACCTATGACATAACTATTATAACATTTTACATTATGTTATGATATCACCATTATACCTGTAACAATTTACACCATATTGTGATTGATGCACTAGTAGACTATAACATATTAATTTTTGTCAAGGATTTGCTTATCATCATTGAGAGATTTGCTTTTGCTATTGAGCGGGTTGCGCTAAAGAGCGTGTGCCTGAGCATGTAGATAATTTTTCAAAGAATGTTTTAAAAAAGCGAAAAAGCTCCACATGATATTGACAAAAATCGCATTCTATTAATATTTAGCTAATAAGGTTAATCACATGCGGAAAATGCAATTTATCTCACTGAACTATAGATTTGATTTTGTATAGGATCGTCGAAATCTCAATTGCTTATGTTTAAGAAACAGACCCCTAATCATGAATATTCACTTGCTTAAAGTGGCCACACACGATCAAATTTATCTGAACAGATATCTGTTCAGATAAATTTGACGGAGCCCACACACGGTCAAATTTAACTGACAGATATCTGAACAAATATCTGATCAGATATCTGATCAGATATCTCTTCAGATAAATTTGATTCGTCCACACACGGTCAAATTTATCTGTTCAGATCTGAGATCTGAACAGATATTTTGGCCACACACGGTCAAATTTATCTGCCGATAAAACTGATGATCGCCCACACACGGTCAAATTTATCTGTTCAAATATCTGATCAGTTATGCTAATTAGATGTCAATCATTTCCAGACTGCAGCGCGCGTGACTGGTGTTGTTATGACTACAGTCAATCAATATATTTTTGAGCTATTTAAACTACTAATTTGAGAGCTACCCATACCCTGATTGATGGTGGCTATCCAAATGATGGAAGTATCATTTCTGGCTGGAGCCAGTGGCGAAGTCGGTAAGATACTCGACTGCGGATCAGTAGGTGAGGGGTTCAAATCCTAGGCTGGCCCGTCACTGACATCGCTTTCGAGGGAGGAAACTGACGTTAACCTTAGCTTTACCAGCTTTAATGATTTAATAGGTTCATTTTTATTATTTTATTTTTTAATCTCAATTTAAAATTATACCCCTTCCTATTTTGTATGCACAAGTTCAATTATCATTAGTTTTATGTGCGTTCACCATAGATCACATTTAGTCTGTGTTTTTCAGTGGATTGCGCGTTTGAATCCAGGTCAATTGCATCCGAGGCGTACACTCTAACCGTTACGCCATATTCACCCAATATTTCACTATCAATACAACAGTATAATATAATACTAGTTATAGTCTATACACCCACATGGTAAGTATTCGACATCATTAAGTATTCTGCATCATTGTCAGTATATAATTTATATTTCTCCATACTCGATTAGGTAAATTTTATTAAATCTGGGCCTATATATAGCATAACATAACATAACGGCACACTGAGTCAGGAAGCACAGATGCTTGTTTAATGCCCATTTCCTCCTTCTTCTCAATGGTTATTAATAATAGTTTCCTTTTGGTGGCGCATTAATTGCAGCCGGCGCGAATTTAAGAATAACCTTCCATCACCCTGGGATTTTTTTCTTCCTAGGCTGTCAACACTCGGTCTTTCAAGGTGTTCACTCACAAAGTCCTAACCGAGGTCGTTGTAGCTTAACTTCGATATTTGGCGCGCAACTAAACCAAGTGCGCTAAATCCCGCCAAACGGCCTGTTTATACAAATCCTGCCAAACGGCCTGTTTATACAAATCCCGCCAAACGGCCTTGATATTAGAGTCTATATTATATTATATTGATATTATAATATATTGATATTATAAAATTTTCATTATCGCGGGAGATTGTGAAACACTATGTAAATTGCGCATGGCATTTGTATTGTTGAGAAATACAATTGAGATTTACTACATGTATAAACAAAATTATTATCCTTTGTTTATAAAATTGTAATTTGTTTAGCGAAAGTCTTTAATATTGAAATTTAAAAAAAAATCCCTTTAGCGTCCCGTATATCCCTATTCGGGGTCGAAACGAAAGGGTCTAGATAGGAAATGGAACATTAAGGTCTCCTATATATCGATTTGACACCAACACATTTACACGACTGTGTTTTTATTTTTCACGTCGCAACGCAGTCCCGAACTCGCGACCTCTCGTTCTAGAGGCGAGCACTCTATCAGTGCGCCACGAGTCATTCAATTTATATATAAAAATCAATATTTAAATTTTAAAATGATATTTAATTCGGTAACGCTTATCTCTGTATGTCAAAAGCATCTTTGTAATATATAATACTTTTTTTTAATTGCTCATTTTAAAAATTAATTTCTATTTAGAATGCTCAAATTAAAATAAGTTTAGGCCGATAATGCGCCAAAATTCTTTGTGGGTGGGACAAGTCTTCAGATCTGAAAACTTATTCGGCCACACACGATCAAATTTATCTGAACAGATATCTGTTCAGATAAGTTTGATGGTTTTCCCATCAGTTTTGAAAACTGTGACACTCGTCAGTTTTCCTACCAGTTTTTGCCCACACACGATCAAATTTATCTGTTAAGATATCTGAACAGATATCTGTTCAGATAAGTTTGATCAGTTAAATTTGATCGTGTGTGGAGAAACTAGGTCATCAGTTCTCTCGTCAGTTTTCAAATCTGACGCGGCCACACACGATCAAATTTATCTGTTCAGATATCTGAACAGATGAGTTTGATGGCAAAACTGATCGTGTGTGGCCACTGTTACGATTTTCTCTGCGTATATTTATTTATTTCTTTGCCCTTTTATATCGATCAATTTTGCTAGTTCTGAATGATTTAAGAAAAATCTTTCATCACCCTGCTATTCCTCTTTATGCAAAATTTTATTATCTAAATCGCTTGATAAATGTTGTGCTCTTTATGGTGCAGTGTTATAAACTGCATTAGCTATCAGATAGAGCACTTCGTTCGTCTTCAGAGAAACGAAGCGGATCTCCTGAACGGCAAAAAGCATAGAAGTAAATAAAATATACAATCCGTGAAAGAGATCCATTGTTTATAGAATCGTGATCTATTGGTGTGTGATGGTTGATAGCTTGATGAACAGCTGCCAAGGTTTTTTTTCATCTGCTCAAGTGTAACGTTATCACTGTTACAGATCGTTCTGTTCTGTAGGAGCTTTCTTTTTCATATGTTTGATGCAGTAGGTCACATCGTGATTGAATGTTAATGAATAAAGAGGAGCTTGCGATGATATAAATACTGATATGATAATCCTTGCTTACTAAAGTAAAAGCTAAAAGCTAAGGTTAACGTCAGTTTCCTCACTCGATAGCGATGTCAGTGACGGTCGAGCCCAGGATTTGAACCCGCATCAACTGATCCGCAGTCGAGTATCTTACCGACTTCGCCACTGGCTCCAGCCAGTAAGTGACAGTGAATGCAATGTGCAACGGGATCGCGATTAAACAAGTGTTATTGTAACAATACTGGTGGGCCTATACATCAAACCCGTTAATTAAAGACAAGAGAACGACGACATTAATTAATGTGATCGTTATGCGAATAATGCTAACAATATTTTGACTGATTCGTGGTAACCCCACAAAGTGATGCATTTGGATTCTTCACTTAACGTCCGTTTCTGGTTTTAAAGACTCCTACGAGTGGTATAGTGTCTTCTTGAGGAGTTCGAGTGAAGGGACTAATACATGTACATGTACATATATATATATATATATATATATATATATATATATATATATATATATATATATATATATATATATATATAAGTACACGCATTATAGTGAATAATCAACTGTGTTGATATCTATCACTTTTATTACCACATGTTTAAACCGTTAGGCAATTTAGACCATTTTCCATTTAACCAGTCCAGTGAATGTCCGAGATTTTACTCTCAGATCAGCGCGGCCGGGATTCGAACCCACGAGGGTTCAATTCACCCCAGGATTTCTCATTTAAAACTTCATGACGTTACCCCTACGCTATTTAGATATTATATATACTGTATATATATATATATATATAAATATATATACATATACAGTATATATATATATATATATATATATATATATATATATATGCGTATGTGTGTATAAAAAAGCTAATTTTTACGTCAGTTTCCTCACTCGAAAGCAATGTCAGTGACGGGGGAGCCCCGGATTTAAACCACAAACATACTGATCCGCGGTCGAATATATTACCGACATCGCCACGGGCTCCAGCGATATATATATATAATATTATATATATTATTTATTTATTTTTTATTATTTATATATATATTTATATATAACTTATACGATATGTCAACAGTTCTAACTTTGGTATTATTACACAATATAGTCGCCGTGATAAAATTACGATAGGCCCTATGTGAGGCTGCAAAACTCATAGTGAATTTTTGAGTATGCATTAATTACTATGAAATGAACAAATTATTATTATTATTGTACATTATACATGTATAATACTAGTTTAAGTTCCGTAGATTTCTCTTCTATATTCTGCAGTAACACGAACATTATGGTAACAGAAAAAAGATTAGAGTTTAATACAAAATTTATTACTGCACTAAACTAATTTCAGAGGATTTATCTGAGAGCATAGAAGAAGAAAGCAGAAATGGATTTACTGAGTAACCTGAATGAGCAACACTGGACGGGCAGCCAGCCTGATCAAGTGCAAGGTTGTACAAATCAGGCTATACCTTGTTTAATTTTTCCATTAAACATTGTGCTATATCATTACTCAAACGAAAACCATTAGTTAACATTTTCAGTTTTTCTGTTAATTGTCCATCTCAATAACAAAATATGCTAGTCTATGGTTATAAACAAACAGATTTAAGTTAGATTTAATTATTTTTTAAGTTACGTGATGGTACGATTTATAACTGTACTTTGACCGGGCACCATGATGCTTTCGTTAGTAGTCCCTAAGTGTAATATATTAGGTAGGCCTACATATTATTAGTACGTAGGCTACGGTTAGCATAAATTCTCTCCATACGAGCCAAGAAAAGGAGCGAGATCGCGTTGAAGCAAAGCAGATATACAGTATATATATATATATATATATATATATATATATATATATATATATATATATATATTATATGTATATATATATACAGTATATATATATATATATACTGTATATATATATACATGTATATATATATATATATATATATATATATATATATATATATATATATATATCAATAATAAGATAAATAGTTCGATATTCAGTCGTATATTCAGTCTTTTCCAATTTGCTACTATTAAATTTGAGAATCAGAAATAAGCGCCATTTTGAACCACGTCTGATTTAAAGTTTTCATGGACTGCAAGCTGGGGGCCACAGATTGACCCAGTGGCTAAAATTGGGGGGAACACTGGGAGCACTGTTCCAGTAGCTCTCATTTTTTGAAGCGCCTTCCCCGCTAGGATCTCCTACAATGGGGCCACTAGTGTATAAAATAATTTCGGGCTTCCATATAATGGCAGGGGCCCCGAAACTGTTATAGTTCACCGAACTCTCAATTCACACTTTAACCACTGGATTGCCCAAATTTATGACCCTCCGAATATGAAAAATAGAATTCTTATATTATTATGCAAACTTATGATTAAATTTATGCAGTCATCTCTACAGACATGCTTATAAGTGTGTTCTATGTTTCACAGGTCTCGTGGATTATACGATTTTGAAAGCTACTCCAAAGGAGCCTGGAAAGTTTGAATTTGCTCTGAAGGAGAATACAGACGACGGAAAAATGTTGATTGGTCTATTGGAAGGAGGCCAGGGCAAGCGCAACCCCCTGGCACAGGCCAGAAATATCGAAATGAAGGTCAAAGATGGGAAAATTGTAGCAATTAACCTCGATGGCGATTGCGTTGTGCGAAAATAAATCTAAGACATTGTTGACAATAATTTGTTGTAATAGATAGCACCAGATTCTCATTCTTATTTTACTGCCCCTGCTGTAAATTGTCCGTAGTATTCTTATTCTTCTTTTAGTACCCCGGGTGTAAATTATTTCTATAATCATTTCTATTGTTATACTTATTCTTCCTATTCTTGAATAAAAGTTATTATTATTAGTCCTATTTTTCTGATTTAAAAAAGTTGTATTCTTTAATTTGAATTATTCCTACTTTTGTATGAATTCCTAATAATTAATTGAATTATTGAATTTGAATTATTCGTACCATTGTTTTAATCATATCTGTTCTTATTCTCTCAAAAGTAATAAATTAATAATATGAAGACATATCTCTTTCTATTCTCCTTATTCTTGAAGCAGAATTATTCATATTCAAAATTATACTCATATACACACTCTAGTTGTCGATCTCACTCTCACTCTAATGAACGTCAACGTCTAATGTCAATGTCAATGTCAATGTCAGTGTCTAAGGAACCAATGTCAACGTCGGTAAGATACTCAACCGCGGATCAGTATGTGCGGGGTTCAAATCCTGGGCTCGCCCGTCACTGATATCGCTTTTGAATGAGGAAACTGACGTTAACCTTTGCTTTAACAGTTTTTACTTCTCACTCTCATTCTCGCGCTTCTCACTCCCCTCTCACATTTCTCACTGTCATTCTCACTCTTCTCACTCCTACTATTCTCACTCTCATTCTCACACTCTTAATCTCACACTTCTCACTTACACTCTCACTCTTACACCACTACTACTCTCACGTTCCCTAACTCGAACCATCTTTCTCACGCTCACACACACTCATTCACACACACTCGCACAATCAATCAATCAACAAGAATTTAACGTCCGGTTCCTCGCCGTAAGGCAATATCAGGGACATCTTTTGCAGACTCTACACCAACAGGCGCCAAAGAACCACACGATGACGACTGAGTACACAGAGACCACATGAGAGAGCGAGATCAAAACAGTGCAAGTCCAAGATCCAAGGCAAGCGGGTCCAAATTTAGACCTCACGACACACACACACTCAAACACATAATCACTTTCTCACACACTCACGCTCTCACCACTCACACACTCGCACTTAAACTCATTCGCACACTCACTCACGACACTCACTTACACATACACTCAAACATACACACACACACACACACACACACTTACACATACACACACACTCTGTGAGAGTATCTCTCACACACACTCACTCAGTCACTCACTCATACTCAGTCACTCAGGCACTCACTTAGTAACTCACTCGCTATTAATCTTCGTCTCACGCTCACTTATACTCTCACTCCCTCTTCTTCTCTTTTTCACTCTCTCTCCCTCATACTCGCTCACCTTCACACACACCATCATTAACACCCACTCACACCACTGATGATGTCAGGGACATCTCCACAGCACACATCATGCTGATCAATTCATCCAAACAATCTGAAAAGGGCGTAATTATGCCGAAGAGAAGTAAAATCTAAGCGACAGCTGTACGATTGAGAGAGTGGAAATATTTAACAGCTTTACTGCTGCACCTAACATCGTAATTTATATTGTTATTTTTGTTCAAATGACATTCATATGACACACATGACATTGATCATATACATATATATATATATATATATATATATATAGATATATATATATATATATATATATATATGATATATTATGTATATATATATATATATTACTATATATATATATATATATATATATTATATATACATGTGTGACTTCGTAAAGACCTGTGAAGAGTGGAAGACTTCCGAAAAGTTATAAAAAGTAAGTAAGCAACAATTGCAGGAAACAATCAACTATATAATATCTATCACTTTTTGTCGGAATTGACGACTTTCATAGATGAGCTAAAGTAAACAAAAGCTCACATATCTATGGTTTAACCAACATGGGACAGCACTGAAGATCGTGCAAAGCTTCCGGCTCTATTGTTTTCTTTTCATTGTGTGTTGTGTTCATTGTGTTGTTTGAACTAGGTTATAATCATTGTTAGCTGCGATATAAATAATATTAAAACGCTTGTAAAATTACTGATTTAAGATAATTACGGTGAATTTTTTACATATAACTCAATTAACAAGTTGAGTGGTAATCGATTTTGAAAGGAAATGTGCGAAGTCTACGATATTGTTAGGATTTTTGTTACTGATTTCATTTGGTGATTATTTAGGGTAATATTGGAATTCAATTTTTATATTGATTTTTATATCAATATTTTAAGTATTCAATTAATCAGTCTAGCTCCTGCATTTGCGTAAAAACTGATGAAGGCTTGCATATTTTTTGTAGACTTTGTTTAAGGTTATTGGTCCTCATTCTGATAGCTGGCTAGCGGCTACATTTATTGCAGTTTACTAATTGCCAGGTTTGGGGCTGAAATAAGATTTCCCTTAGAGGTTGGTTAAGATTTATTTTAGGATTCAACAGAAACTTTTGAAAAGTATGATTTGAAATTTATTAAATTAAATTACGGTTTAACAATTACTTGAGTAATTATAGCTAAGTAGATATATCTTTGGTATGTTGCAGATTCATCTGAACTGTTTTTGAAAATGAAATTAAATAAATTGAGCAAAGAAAGCTATTTTAATTATTTGTCTGTAGAAGACAAAGCGAGATACATGCAGAAACTAACTGTTACATTTAAGGAGGATAGAGTAATTTCATTACCTGATCCCTTTTCGGACGTAGAATCAGAAGAATGGAATTTTGACCCAGTCCATTGGCCCAGGATTGAAATGCCGCACGTTATCAGTTACTTTATTAATAAACGTGGGCTGTATACACTTAGAGAACTGGAAAATTATAGATCTCTTCAGGCATTTGACTTTGTTATGTCAGGCAAAGTCAGCAGTATTGGTTTCAAAATTATAGACGAAGTTGAAGGCTCCATGGTGTTTCTGAGGGCTCAAGTTGGACATTCACAGTCAGTTTCTGCTCCTCCATTGGACGTTTGGCTTCTTGTTAGGCCACAGGGCACAATAGAGACAGTTCATTGTACATGTATGGCCGGGTAAGTACTAAAAGTATAATTGAAGGTCTAAATTTAGCGTAATGGTTGGAGGTGTAGATAACGTTACAAAATTTTTTAATGACAGACCCTCAGGTGAATTGAACTTTCATGGAATCAGGGGTTTGAATCCCAGCCACGTTGATCTGAGAGTAAAATCTTGGACATTTATTGGACTGGTTATGCGGAAAATGGACAAAATTGCCTAACGATTTAAAGATGTGGTATTAAAAGTGATAGATATCAACGTAGATGATCATTTCACTATAATGTGCTGTTATTAGTATTATTATTTTCTTAATCAAAATTTGATTATACAGAAATTTTGTACTGTACTGGAGGCAAATCCACTTTCGGGTTTTAAAATTTCAATTTCATTATTTGTCATAGTTGTTTTTGCTCCATGAAATGTCAGTGAATATTACTGCATTTTGCTTGTATTGCTAGAAAATACTTTAATTCAGTATATATTTTATATTAAACATTTATCATCATCATCAGTTGAATTCCAGTTTACCTAGAGTCAGCATGAGTAAATTTGTACCAATATCTGGAGCCTAGGCGCTCACCAACCTAATGCCCTTTCTGACGTTGATTTGGATATTGGTGCTTTTACACTTTTGACCTTTTAATCAATCAATCAATATTAATTCAACGTCCGTTTCCTAGGCCATAAGGCATGTCAGGGACGTCTCTTGCAGACTCTACTCAAACAGGCGCCAAAGCACCACACGATGACGACTGAATACACAGAAACCACAAGAGAAAGCGAGATCAAAACATCGCAGGTCCTTTACAACCTTTTTACATCTTCTTTACATTTGTTGCAATTTGTGGATTTTTTTGTGATCTATTGCATACATCTAGTTCAAAGTTGGTCTGTTCTTTATATTGCAAACGACACACACACACATATACATAAATATATATATATATATATATATAAATAATCAATCTATATATGTTTATTAGCAATTTGACAATACTGTTTTATGTAGGCTGGGTGAAGCTTGTGTTCATATTGGAGCAGTGGTTTTTAAAGTAGAGCTTCATCAACGATGTGGTTTGGCTCTACAGACAGTAACTGATCAAGGATGCACATGGAGGCAGACTATTAAGAAGGTAATATTTTTGAAGTGCATAAATGAATTACTTTTGTAAGCAGACAGTTAAATACCAGACAAAATTTTAACTAGTAGAATCAAAATTCTGCTGGGGTTGAAGAAATAGCAAAGATGAAATTTTTTGTGTAGAAACTTCATAATGATTCACCATTCTGGGTTAAGGGTAGCTGTGATACTGATCGGTAAGGCGATACCTAATAAGAAATATGGTGCTGTTCGTAATTAATCTAAACTCTTAACCATGTACCATATTTAAATTGGAATTTTTAGCAAAGTATACTAAATTCATTTTAAATTTAAACCATTGTTTGCATTTATTCTGTAGATAATATTTTTTATTACAGACATTAGTATAATGTAAAAATCATCAACAGGGTTGCTCATACTATGTCATACCATTCGTGTTACTAGTTCATACTCAAGCGAATGTTTGATTGTTTGATCGATCCTGGGCTTCTGCTGCATCATATGTCTGGAACAATTTGAATAGTCTAAGACATTAATTAATGTAACTACCTTGCTCTCTGTCGCAGTGTCAAAACACTATTGTTGTCGCTTAGCTTTAGTAATTCAAACTGAAATCTATATATGTTTATTAGTAATTTGTCAGTTATGTGACGATTGTATTTTTCAATTTGTATCTGCCTATGTATGCCTTAAAGCTTTTTTATCATTGATTTATCATCTCTCTCTCTCTTAGTGCACTGCCTACTGGCAGTTCCATGGTATATAATGTCTCCACTCTTCTCTATCTTCCGTTTTCCTCTTCACGTCCACAAACAAGTGGATCTTTAAATCATGCATAACATTCCTTTTGATATACCGTTATAATTGGGGGATTCTGCTTATGACGAGGTGGTCCCCCTATGCGTTCCTCAGCTTCGACTAACATTTACTGGGCAGCGGCATCATTCCCTGGGCGTCATATGCTTGTAATATTCTGCTTCTTATGTTAAATGTTATTTGTAATATTTTCACGATCTCAAGTGGTAAATTATTATAATTTCTATTTAGTCTGTTGTTGTACTCATTCTGTTATGTTGTCTCAAAGGGAGATTTCGGCCAGGACACTGTTATATAAGTTTTCATGAATTCTTTAGTAGTAGTAGTAGTATTAGTAGTGGTTAGTAGCTATTTAATTTTTTTGTGGCATTACAATCAAAGTCTGACATATTTTCTTGCCTGCAGGTTCCAATTATGGCTGTTGCTGATATCGATTGGAGTTCTCCAGAATACAAATTGAACCGCCTACAAGGGAAGAAGAGAAGGAGGTCAAATAGTGTCGTAGGTGGGGACAATCTACCTGATGTGGACTGCGATGAGCTCTTCAATGATCTTAAGGTATCCACACCGAAAGCAGTTCTATGGCAGTTACGCCAATCAACAGTGGCTTCATCATCAACAGAATCCTGTATTTCTGATCAAGAGATATCAAGCCAGAGATATATTTTAACAAATCTATATGATGCCAAGTACTCTGTCTTAGACTCGTATACTCTTCTTAACGAGTGCTTTAAGGTCACTGATATTCTGAACATTACTGAAACAGAGAGACGAACAGTTGAGGAGCAGACACGATCACAGATCAAATCACCACTTTGGTATGCCGCCAGGAATGGTCGCTTGACGGCTTCAGCTTTTTGCAAGTATAAGCCTGGAGTGCCATTGACAGTTTCTATTAAAGAAGTCATGAGCGCGTGTCAAGGAAAACACTTTTTCCCTCAAGGTGATAAAGGCTCTGCTCGCCTTCCACCACCTCTGGAATGGGGCATTAAATCTGAGCCCAAAGCTAGAGCTAAGTTTAAGTCTGTTATAGGAAGATTTCACGAATACTTTGAAGTGTCGTTGTGTGGACTATATATAGATAAAAATAAGCCATATTTAGGAGCAACACCAGATGGTATCGTTACCTGCAAATGCCATGGAACTGCTTTACTGGAGATCAAGTGCCCTTACACTCTTCAGAACGGGTATCCAGAAAATGCACCCTATTTAATAAAGACAGATAACAAATTGCGGCTAGATAGGGAATCTGATTACTATGCACAAGTTCAAGGACAGCTGGCTATTGTTGGACTGCAGAAGTGCTACTTTGCTATTTGGACCCGACTAGGACTGTATGTGGAGCTCATAGACGAGGACGTTGAATATTGGCAGGAACTCGAAAGACGGTTGAGAAGTATTTTTGTGCATTTCGTTATGCCACAGCTGTTAACTCAACTTTGGTCAACGTCTAATAGGAAGAGCAAAACATTCCTGTGTAAGTGCAAATGTAACACTGAGGAAAACCTCATACAGTGTTGCAATGTTGGTTGTGTCATTAGTTTTTTTCACTACTCTTGTGTAGGAATACGTCGAAGACCTGCCAAACTGTGGTTTTGCAGCGATGATTGTAAAGCAATGCATCCATAATTATATTGTTTAACATGTTAAACATAAAATAATACAATATTTACAATTTACTGTGTATGTCTCTCTTTAATGTATCTGTTGATGTTGCATATATGCTTTGAAAATTTGACCACCGCGGTCCAACGGGTTCTCTGCAATCATTAGATTTAACGTGCAGTTCGTTTAAATAAATAAGGATTTATTGTCTGGTTCCTCGCCCGAAATCAATGTCAGGAACGTCAATTCATTCAATCATTACTTATACTAAAGAAATTCTTACTTATACTTTTACTTTCGTTAACCATTTATTTTCATTTCTACTTCAGGTAGTCTGCTGAGTACAAGTTACAACACTGTTATTCAAATAGCGGATCGGGAAAATATAACTTCAATTTCGTTAAAGTAATATATTACAAATCTCAAGGAAATTTCTCAATCCAACTGTAATAAAAGTATAAAAAGAGATAAAGAACATCACAACTGGTATTTACGAGCACCTTGACGCACACCCAAGAATTGTACTAAAATGAATTAATGTGAAATTGAATAAAAAGGAAAGAAATTGCTACACGTCCAGCCATAATCTAAATTGAGATGGTTAGCACACAAATACATTAAGCAGCAGTCCTACGTATAATGACATACACATATGTGATAACAAATTAATAGTGGCTAAATTCAAGAATTACATAAATCTAGGCATGGGCCAAACACAAACGCTTGTAAAACACAACAGTAAAAATTTCTACGATACATAGTAAACATATATATTTTTCCATCAGTCTTTGGATTTGGGATCTGCACAATTTAGTATGTACTCTTGCTCACGAAAGTAGTGGACAAAGGCACAGACCAAAGAGATACATTATTATTATATTTATATACTTGTACATTCTCATAATATTACACCCCACATGAATGCATTGTGAAAACCAATAGATCTAGATATAATCAAAGAAGGGCTTTTTTGCATAAACACTCAAAAGTTCAATTTGTTAGATTACGACACCAAAGGCGGCAAAAGGTTACAAAGCCCAGCTACTATAGTAACAAAGTTATCCAATTGAGGTAGCAGATTGATTGGTATAGTGTCGTTCAATATTTTAAATGTTTTCATGCGGCCTATGGTTCTCTCTACATGTATTCTAATTCTAGAAATTTCAGCTGACCTCTCTACACACCTTCCTGGCAACTGTTTTTTTCCACGTGTAAATGATGGAATAGAAAGAGTAGCCTGCTTTGCAGCCAAGTTTTCCGCAATACGAAAGCCTCGATCTGCAAGTACATTGTCACCAGGTTCTATTAGGTCATAAAAGCCACACCGTCTAATTAGCTCAATATCAGATATTCTTCCACCCCATGCTTTCGATACAAACGCTACGCCTCCAGTAGGTGTACAAGCCACAAGGATCTTTACAGTGCTGTGCCCTTTGTAATTTGAGTATGTCTGAGCTCTAGCTAATAGAGAACTAGGTTGCTGAATGAATACTTCAGTGCAGTCCACTATAAACCTTGTTCTTCGAAACTGTCGTGAGATCATGAAAGCAGCTGGCAAATGGCGACGCACACTTTGAGCAGAAGGATTCAACACTAAATTTGACAGCACCTTAGACAGGCATGGAGTTATGCAGTGCATCAATCTGGTTACAGTACCCTCGCTTACAGCAAATAGGTGTGACAACATTTTTACACCTAAGTTACGCCGTATTTTTACGAGGACCATTAAAACACATTCGCGTAACGAAATCATTCTAATTTTTATATTAACTGCTAGTTTCTGTACATGTTTATATAAAACTTCAAATGTCTTATACGATGCTATGCCAGTATAGTATTTCAGGAGTACCTCATTACATTTAAGATTGTCGAGGGTTAGCAAACGCTTCAGAAGCACTTTCTGTGTTGACAGTTTTTCTCTTGCACAGCTTAAACTATCGCTAAGCTCTGCATTCCTTCTTGAAAGTTCACATAATCGTGCTTGAAGCACAGATCGTCGTGGTGTTGAGGCCTGACTTGATTGTGAAAAAAATTTCTTTGGTGTTGTTTGCATCGATGTAGTCTTTGCATCTAACAGTCTTCGACGTTCAGCTTTCGGTGACATCAGTGTCAACAATGAATGATCATGACTTGCACACTGTGCTCCGCTCGTAGGAATCTCCACTGTGTCTACCTGAGTTGCACTGTGAGAGTCGTCCATTTCAATTGTTTCACTGATTTGAAACTCCATGGCATCAGGCTCTGTAGCTAAACAAACGAAATAAAAAAGTTTAAATTAAAAAATCTGACTACTTCATTTAATGTACAACATATAAGCATTACAAGCAGTGGTGCTTGATGTATGTAGAAATTTTAAATTTATGTACAATAGACGCCTAATGTAAAATACTTAAGTGTAAATGTATAATTATAAATAAAGTATGCATTTGTTGTTGAAATGGTGTTCATCCTAATATTCTCTCATTTCACAAGCTACCAAACAGCAGAAAGATAAATCGAATTTCACTTATCATTTCGTCATGCTTTCCCCCATCTGCACACTAGCATTACGGCATTTGTCATTACTCAACATTCGCCAAGAGTCCATGGAGAGAGAAATTCTAGAGTTGAAATTCATATCTGAAACAAGCATGACGGCAGATCAGCTTTGCTAGCAGAAGAATGGCAGCTAATAGGGGTTAACTGCTAGTAAAATAACCATAAAGAACCTGCTAACTTTAAATAACTCACCAACTTCCTCATAATTACCCACGACGAGCTCAGCAATTTCAGTGCCGTCTCCTTGCCTAAGTGTTTCTTCTTCTGCTATCATACATATTCCTGAAGCTGCGCAATGAGAAATAAAAATATATATAATAGAAACAAAATTTCATATCTGTATATCATTATTGTTATTAAGATTTGTTTCAAGCCATTACACTTTTGTAATATAACACAACATAGCCTACGACAGTGATCAGAGGTTTGTGGCTTTTGAGGTATATATTCAATCCATGGTGTCATAAAAAATTTGTTACTACATTTCACTTAACAAGAAAGAATCAAGTATGCCTGAATTTTTGGAATTAATCATTCGAGACCATTTTAATTCAATGATTTGTCAGAAAAGACAACTTAATTAAACGAGCCTTCTCTTACCAAATGCATGTCTGGTTTACTGTTGTATGCAAGTGGTACTTGGTACTTTTGGCAATTCTTTTACCTAAAAACTAAGGCTTTTAGCTTATTTGTGCACAATTTTAATGTTATGGCTCTGCTACACAACTTATTAATTTGTTTTGACTTTATAACTTTCAACAGGGGGTGATAGAACAGTTTGTGTTATATTTCTTCACAAGTTCCAAATCATCGTCACCAACATATTAGATTTTGACTTCATTTACATTTAACCTGCCTAATTATTAAATAATAATTAAATAAATAATCAAATACTACCAATTTTGTTTTCCTACTAATACTAGTAACCCGTATTGAATCCGGGTTGCAGAAGGATAGACCACCTGTTGACTGCACTTGTCGTAAAAGGCCACAAAGCACTAAGATTACAACATATGTTAGAAAGGCATTGGCTTGGGGGCAACCTAGGCTCCAGAAATTGCAATAAAATTTGTCAAAAACAAATGGAAGATAATTTTTTGATTGGGAGAAAATTATAATATAAATAAAAAAGTTAACCAGCACTAGTCGATGCGCTTCCAGTTTCGGACATAGTGGATGATGATGGAGCTGACTCCCTTCTTCATTGAGCTCTTTCAAATCGTGCAACAGCAGATGATGCAGCTTGTGGTGTAGGCTGGGCAAAGGAAAAGATCGATGGCACATAGTCTGGATGATTAGGGTCTTTGTTCGGCTTTCCTGAAAAGAAATTAACATTTATTATTGAGTAAGTCATCCTTGGAGTGAAAGCTTAAGGAAAAAAGACTAAGTTATATAGGACACATGTTAAACTACATAAAAATACTCCAGTAAGAAAAGTGCTTTCATTTACATTATCAATAAATAAATTAAAATTTGGTATGGGAAATAAGCATAACTAAATTAGATATTATATATATATATATATATATATATATATATATATATATATATATATATACGAGGTGCATAATAATTGTAATAGTTATATATATATATATATATATATATATATATATATATATATATATATATATAACTATTACAATTATTATGCAATAAGTGTTAGAAATGCTGTAATTGAAAGTCGCACAAACGACAATTCTATACATAACAATATTAGTCGCCAAACTTACCACTAATGAAATGCTTCTGACAGAGTCTTGCGCTGAGTGACGGTATGAAATTACTTCTATTGATGGCATTAACCCATCTCCGGCGACGCTCCGGATCCCAGGGAAGCCTGAAGAACTTTACTGATTTATCCTTTGCGTAATTCGCTGTACAGCCGTATGCAATACAGTGCATGATTTGTGCTAAATGAAATGATTAGTTTCAGAAATTAAATAAAATATTCGATAACTTTATTTATCAACAATTCAGCATTGTTATGTTTATCAAGCGACGCTAGAGCCGGAAGCCAAATGGCAGTGGTGCCCTGTCAGGCTCAAAAAGTGCTTTGTTTATTTTAGCCCTGCTATGGAATAGGTCAATACGACATGTTTAACCGTTAGGCAATTTAGACCATTTTCAGTATGACCAGTCCAGTCTGAGACCTTACTCTCAGATTAGCGGGGTTGGTATTCGAGCCCATGAGAGTTTAATTCACCTTAGGAGCTGTCATTTCAAACTACATGACATTACCCCCCACGTCGCTACTGAGACATTCAGAATTCCAGATTTGCCGTGCAGCATGCTGGAAAGAACGATTGGATAGAGCTTAGAACGTGAAGGTTAGCTAGGTCTTACAAGAGTAATTAATGTAGAAAATCGATCGAGTACAGATATAGAAGGCTGCGTAATTTTAAATTGACAAATTTTCCTTAATATTTAGCCAGTGTGAGTACTTTAAAGCAGGTGTCTGCGCCTAAACCACCTTTTTGCGCCTAAACCACCTTTTCTTTAACTCCCTTTACTTTGGACTGAATTTCTGGATTTTGGAATTTGCCCCGTTTTTGGACCTTCCTTTTTTTGCTCGCCGGCTTGATTTTGTCTCAATAGTGCTCGATGTTGTCATTGATGACTGTAGCACTCTAATTGTTGTTATTGTTATTATTATTGTCACTTGGAGTATAGTGTCATGTGAGTAGAACAATTGCTTGCGCAAGAGAATTCTGACCAAGCTCTTAAGTTTGGAAAAGGATTCGCTTTTGTTATGAGATTAGCTTCTTAATCGACATACAGAATGCTCATTATAATTATTGCATGTGAAATAAGACTAATCTTTGAGTAGGAATAGATTTTTGTATCTTTTAGTCCTGACTTAAAATCTTAAATAATTCTATAATTCTTTAATTCTCTAGTCAAAGTTTTTAAAAAGGCCATGCAGTAACTCAGTGAGCACAAGTGTTCTGAAAAATTTTTATTTTAAAGAAATTTTTAATTGGAAAGTCTTACTTACTGATTCATTAATATGCTAATTGGACACTGTTTAATAAAAATCTAGCAGAGTTCCTATACGTTTGGCAAAGAAACCATATTTGATCTTGATCTTTTGTAAATTTACTGTCTCTATCCATGAGCGATATTATGATGTAATACAATGTAAACAAGTATAGTAAGGTAATTTACTGAAAACCCATTGAAATTATTTTAATGTTAAACAAATATTTAGTGCAATTATTATCCATTATGATATCTGATTTCTGTAAAAACAAGTGGTAGATTCATGGTAATGCTTTGTCAATTATCAAATTAAGTGTATATTTGAGATCATTTTTTACATCGCCTGGTATGGGTTCGAAGTCAATTAGGACTTGTACTTCTGGATCTCTCATTATACCATTAACGCAGTAATCAATCAACTTTATATACACATCCTTAATTAAACTTAATCCATTAAAGGAAACACAATTAAATGTTGAAACTGCATTCGACCGATTCGGTCCTTCGTTACTTGGGTCCAAATTCAAATCGATACCTGGTACCGAATTGGATATGCCTTTCGGTTTTTGGTACTGAAATGGATAGAGCATATCGAAACCAGATGCCCTAATCGATGTGATCATCAGTCCTATAGATATTTAATTGGTTTGTGCAAGACACATTCATTTTTACTACTGCTTATAATCCGATAGTTCCTTTGAGCCATTTTAAGACAAGTATCAAACATTGGATTCAAACACCATCATCATCCTCCCTTAAATCCCAGTTTAACCAGGGTCGGGATACAAATAGACTGTCTCAAATCCTCTCTGTCCTACACCATACCCCCAGCCAATCCCCTATTCGAGACTTTTCCATTCGTTTAAATTTTTGTAGCAATTTTCTGGAGCCTAGGCGCTCACCAACCTAATTCCCTTTCTGACGTTGGTATGAATCTTAGTGCTTTAGTCGCCTTCTACGACACGTGCAGTCACCGGTTGGTCAATTCTTCAAACAACCCCGACACAACACGGGGACAAACATAGGATTCAATGACGTACTTTATTAGTATTTATTAAGTAAATTTCTGGAGTTTTGCATATGAAACTTACACTAATACTAATAGCTAAATCTCAGAAATTTTCTTAATAGTGTAAGACACAGTAAAGGAAACACTTTTCTCTAACTAAGCATAATACTTGTATAAAATTATTCGTCAGTGCATCAGTGAAAAGCCCTAAAACCTCAAAAAACGTTCAATATTATTTAACCAATTTTCGCCTGGAAGAACTGGAAAAAATCTGAAATTTTAAGTGGCCTAGAACAGGGGTTCTTAAACTGTGGGTCTCGACTCGAGGTCGCGAGGATGGTCCTGGTGGGTCCCCATGGGCCTTCAAAAACCCAAAGAATTTATATGTATTTCTGCCTAATTATTTTAGTAATTCTAAGTAAGTAGTAATTTCTTAACTAATTTATGGGAATTATTAATATTAAGTTAATGTCAAAAAATTATAGTAGACACCCTTTGCATGATAAAACCAATATTACCTATTGAAAGGCCATACTTCTAGTGGTTTCTAATGACATATTAGAAAACTAGTATCCTAATGTTTGAAAACTTGTAAAAAGACTTATAAAGGTCTGATTTTGAACCAAAAGTATGCTGCCAGAGAACTCTTACTTAACTTCTTGCTTTTGAGGCTAACATGCTACCAACTCCATCATCATCTTTAACAGATATTATATAAAAACTGGATATTTTGATTGCAGGTTTTCTCCATAGCCATTTGACAATGTCACAGACAGAAATTACTCCTGCTCAGCAGATGATATCATCATGCACTGGAGCCGTGCTCACATCTATAACTAGTGGGTATATTGTATATAGTATTTGTCTAGTGCTCTACCAATTACTTCATCATCATTTGAATGCTTAAACTTTGCTATCCTTATAATATGAGTGTAGTTTTTGAACTAGTGTTATTTTAACACAACAAACATGTCATGTCTCTAACAGTGATGATTTTCTTCAATTATGAATTCTCAAAGGACCAAGGTAGATTATGTTTGTCTGTTGTTGCGATGTTGTTGCAATTGATTTTGAAGTATCTCCTCTTTCTCTCCTCTCTCTCTCTCTCTTTCTCTCTCTATCTACTTCTCCCTTTTCCATGTTCCATTTCCTTGGCCATATCCTTCTATTTACTTATACCATCTACACTGTATTTTTTATAACTGATACCCCAAATTATTTTAACAATAAAGCCGTACAAAGTTGACCGATGTTCTTGAAATTTACAGCACTTGACCAGCAGCCAATTCTACAAAACAGAGAAATTTTGTTTGAATATCTTTAATAACGTGAAAATTATAGTATTGTGAATAGGAGTGGGGTCAGATAAGAAATTTCCAGTACATGATTACGGGCGTGCTATATGCAGCGTAAAATTATCTCTATAAAAATAATAGCAAACAGGTCACAAAATTTCAGCTAATGCTATTTTGAAGAGCAATCACTTCTTTGCAAAATGACGTAAAATACGTGCTGATATGTTCTTAATTGACCAAGTTATTGAACTTTTAAAGCATGCATTGCATGTCTGGGTACAACTGCTATCATCGCAGCCACAGCAGCGGCGCCCTCTTCTTCGTTTATTCTCTTCATGCAATGTATGCATACAAAGTTCAATAACTTTGCCAATTAAGAACATATCAGCACCTATTTTTCGACGTTTTGAAAAGAAATGATTGCTCTTCAAACTAGCATTAGCAGAAATTTTATATTGCGTGTTGGCTAGTATTTTTATATTCATTTCTTTATTCGTCAAAAACGGACAGGATCAAGGTGCATCACATATAAATATATACACACACATACACACAAAACATAGGATCATAAAGCAATTAAAAATGAAATACTAGAAATAAAATGAAATACAGAAATTACTTCTGCTCAGCAGATGATATCATCATGCACTGGAGCCGTGCTCACATCTATAAATAGTGGGTATATTGTATATGGTATTTGTCTAGTAATTACCAATTACTTAATTATACTTTTGAATCCCTTTTTTAATAGAGATAATCTACGCTATTCCCCGTGTTGTGCTCGGGTGTGGTTGGACCACTGCAGAATAGGGCAACCGCAAACAATCTGTCGCGTGTACGTAAGAGGCGACTAAAGTCAGGAGGTGAGGATGGCAAGAGGAGACCCACCTCACCATGAAATATTTTCCCCCAGGATTAAATGGAAATTAATCCACCTAACTGAGGAAGGCAATGGGAAACCACCTCAGAAACCATATTTTTTCCAAGCTATAGGCTACATAAAGCATGGATATGGCATAGACTTTGTGAAGGGATTGACTTGTTGATCTAAGGAGTGCTCTTATGTAGCGAGAAGACAGACTTTGAGTATGAATATGTACCTTGAACCTGCCATTTGGCAGTGCACTGAAGAGAGAATCTACGCTAAATGTTATTAAAGATATTCAAACGAAATTTCTCCATGTCTTGTAGAATTGGCTGCTAGTCAAGTGCTGTAAATTTCAAGAACATCAGTCAACTTCTTACGACTTTATTGTTAAAATAATTAGGGGTATCAGTTATAAAAAACACAGTGTATATCCTTATTCCATATGCCATCACTATGGTTTTCTGCCATATGCCATCACTATGGTTTTCTGCTGATGAAGTTGACTAATATCAATGTCAATTATACGTCAGCAGTTGCAGAGTATTTTTCTAAGGAAAATTAATTAAAATTAAACGGTACTTTATTGAATTGCAGTAATTCTTACAGATAATTTATTTTTTCAATCCACTGTCGACATCAGTCTGCTGAGGAGTGATTTTAACAAAATTGATAAACGATTCTGATTGAAAGATCCGTCTCTTTATGTGCATCTTGTTTTCTTTCTTTACTTTTGTATTAAGATAACTTTTAGCTCTTGTCGTGTTATTTTTTGCTTACTCTATTTTCTATATTTTTGTAACAAGTAAAAAATTATTTGATCATATGTGATGATATCTCATTTTTATTATCACATTTTTAGCCACTAGACACTGTAATTAATTGTCCAAGATGCCAGTCCTGTAATGTATGAAAATTTGCACTCTCATCAGCTGTACTGGGAATTGAACACAGAACCTCAGGAACGCTCATTTAAAATTTCATGTTATTACCTAACGCACTTAGACACTGAATTATCTAGACATTCTAGATGTTATTAGATGCTATAAGATTGATGCTATTGGACTGATGCCATAAGAGATGGGTCCGCAATATTTTGCTGTAATTGTATAGACTTATTTTCTCATTACAGTGACGCCGTTTGATGTGGTGAAGGTGCGACTGCAGGCTCAGAGAAAGCCGTTCAAGCCAGGCTCATGTTTTCTCTATAGCAATGGTTTGATGGACTGTCTCTGTGTGTGTCGAATGTGCGCCACTGCCAATGGAGTGAGCAATGGTAAAGGTAACGTAGACGTTGCACGCAAACTTTCTTCATCTGATGCACTCTTTTATCTTGCTTGTCATTGTTAAAATACAGTACAATATTTGCTAGTTCAATTTTCTCTAGGTCACTTGACATTTTTAAAGTATAAGGACTTATTTAATATTACTTCTCATGGTTCTCTATGCGACACTTAGTTTTCTATATTTTTAAATATAATTTGATTCATAAATTACTGGGTTCTCTGAAGTTTTATTACTGTGATATTAAATACTACTATCTTATGCTTAAGTCATTTTACTCTCAAATAGTCTTTAATTAGTTAAACTTTAGTAATTAAGATACTCGACTGCAGATCATTATGTGCGGGGTTTAAATCCTGGGTTAGCCCATCACTGACATCGCGTTCGAGTGAGGAAACTGATGTTAACCGTAGCTTTTCCAGCGTTTTAAATATTTTCAGTGTTACAATGATTAAACACAGTTGACAATTTGAATCCTCAGGGTCACCATTGCTGCTCTTGATGAGGCCTTTGTTCTGTCAAATTTGGCTTAACCTTTTGTGTGTGTGTGTATATTTATATATATATATATATATATATATATATATATATATATATATATATATATATATATATATATATATATCATATACGGGCATTTTTTGTTTCTGTCGAAGGTCATTCACATGTCCATTCTAATGGACACCCCCCACACTCCTCTGTGGTCAGTGGTCAGCTGAGGTTAAAGAGCACTGCTTGGTACGAGCGACCTAGTCACTTCAAGGGAATGACCGTTAGTATCGCTGCCTATGTTATTGTATGTACTATGTAACAATTAACTGTTTTATGGAATATAGTATTCTATACATGTTCTATTCTATTTTAGGTTAACTTCTGTTCTTCATAAATGCTATAACTAGTATAGGATTAGGTTATTTCTTCTACAGTGTATATCAGTTTAGATTTCCTATATACATCCTTTTTGCTATTAGATGATACTTGAAGTGTTCCTCTGTTGTTGCCAAGGTGTGAGCATGATGAGAGGGTCTTTTTTTGTAAAATTTACCTTCCAGCTTAATTGAATAGTACTCTCCAATACAGTATTTTATACAACTGAATATAGGATTGTATACATTTTTTGTAGAATTATCAGTATTAATTTTCATAAAATTAGCTTTAGATGCAGGAATAATCATTTTATAATGCCCTAAGATATGGCATGAAGATTAATATAAAAAAGACCAAGGTTATGAGAGTGTTCAATAATAAAGGTGAAGTTAATATCACAATAAATGGTACGAAATTGGAACAGGTAAGGAGTTTCAAATATTTGGGTCATACTATA
Source organism: Enchytraeus crypticus (assembly GCA_905160935.1). Taxonomy (NCBI): domain Eukaryota; kingdom Metazoa; phylum Annelida; class Clitellata; order Enchytraeida; family Enchytraeidae; genus Enchytraeus; species Enchytraeus crypticus. The sequence continues at coordinate 89,997 of CAJHZI010000336.1, forward strand.
ACCGATGATGGGAAATGTGAGACGGAAATATGCAGTGGGATTGCACAAGCAAAAGCGGTCTTTGGTAGTAGAAAAGAACTATTAACAAAAAGTCTAAAGAAGACACAAAGATAAAGATAGTGAAAACTATGGTTTGGACCACGCTATTGTATGGATGTGAAACATGGACCTTAAGGAATGAAGATATTAGGAAACTGGATGCATTGGAAATGTGGATTTGGAGAAGAATGGAGAGGATCAGCTGGACTCATGGGTTACAAATGAGGAAGTCCTGGAGAGAGTTGGCACAGATAGACAGTTGATAAATGTATTATGAAATAGGAAGAAGAGATGGATAGGACACATTCTAAGAGGGGAAGGTCTATTAAAAGAGGTCATAGAAGGTAGAATGGAAGGAAAAAGAGGCAGGGGCCGGCCGAGATTAGGTATGTTAGATGATTTAAAGACCCACTCATATGTGGAAATGAAGAGGAAGGCGGAAGACAGAGAAGAGTGGAGGCGTTATGTACCATGGACCTGCCAGTAGGCAGTGCACTAAGAGAGAAGAGAATGGCAAGTGTGAGAAGTTTGCTATAGTTTGCTCTACAAGAACAAATTGGATTCTATTGAAGAATATTGATATCTGAATTATAATTAATTATCAGTCGCATAGTTACTGGCAGAAATAAGTGCTTTTTCTTCCCATGTTTCAACTATCACTGGGTTTGCATATCTCTGTAAGGGGAAAATGAATAGAAACTGAAGAAGCCAATGGAAACCCTCCTAGAAGCCGTATAAGTTTTGATAAAGGCTTAACATTTATGATAGGATCTACTTGTAGGTCAATGGAGTGCTCCTGTTAATTAATTAAAACTTTTACTCAAAGTGTAAGAATATTGTGAGTATGAAAATGTACCTTGAAATCTACCACTTGACCGAACAATAGAGTGAGATTTCAATGTGTTATTTGGTGTTTACAGGATGCAATGATAAAGATAAGCAGAACTGAAGGCTTATCGGCGCTTTGGAGTGGTCTGCCTCCGACATTGTACGTACTAACTAAAATATTTACGTCAGTTCTTCTGCTTAGTGTTGTTATGTTTAGATTTGTTTATGAATTGAAAATTTGATGGGACTTTAGTTCAACTTCAACTTACTCTTTTTTATACACTTCTTGAATTAACTTCAAATCATTTTGAATCCTTCGCTAGTCTGATATTCATATCAGAATGTCCTTATATTGTACAGTGAGCTATACAAGTTTCACAGAAATTAGTATCTACTGATAAATACTTCGACATTTTTACCAAAAAAAATCTGTTTATCACCTTATTATAATGTAACTACACTTTTAAAGAATATTTTAAAATTATTTTATTTCACTATTTTTACAATTCTTATTTAAACCGTGTGCATTTTCTGCTCTTGTTTTATCAGATTGATGGCTATACCGGTGACCGTAGTATACTTTACGTTGTATGATCGGCTCAAGTACAAACTGGGCTATATTGAAGACGATCCTACGACTAAATATAGACCAGTAGCAGCGGGTTTGATTGCTAGAAGTAAGTCTAAATAATTCTTTCTGTTTTTGTTACTTATGGAGCTCAGATTGGTTCAGACTGTACACATGTTCGTACTACTGAAATACGTGCATTATCAAATTGACACTAGCAGACAAAACTATTGCAATGATTTTCTCTTAAGTAACTAATTATATATATCTAGTTCAACATTTAACGAATAAGATATAATAATAACAATAATAATAATAACAACAATTAGAGTGCTACAGTCATCAATGACAACATCGAGCACTATTCAGACAAAATCAAGCCGGCGAGCAAAAAAAAGATGGTTCAAAAACGGTACAAATTCCAAAATCCAGAAATTCAGTCCAAAGTATTATATTGTAATTAGTCAGGCTTTTTAAGAATGCTCACTGGGCATTTTATTGCCACAGTCTATCTCAATAATGTTTAGTTCTGGATTCCTTAGAATTTAAAAATCCAGAAATTGTTGATTTACTAATAACTATTATACATTTAAAATAGAATTAATTATCGGTTTAGCCTGTATTAATATAAAGACCAATGAGTGGAAATATTTTGTTGATCTTTAGAACTAGAAGTTGAGGATGTAGTTAACGTCCTTGGACGCTCTGATGTTGACTAGGGAACTTTAACTCTAGAGCTAGATACTGGATCGATGTGTTGTTCAGCCAGATAGGACACTGACGAAATGAAGGACCGATATCATTGCAGTGATAATTAATGAGACGAATACTGTTAGTTAACAGCGAACGCTATGCGCTTTATTTTATTAGTCCATATTAGATCTCAGCAACATACTCTAAATTATGCTTTAACAGTCTCCATAGTAAGTTATAGTTACTAATTCAACGAGTGTAACTGTTAGTGTTTACCGCATGAGCATTGTGCCTGAAGGCCCCATCGATGCCTGGTAGCTGTAGGCACCAGGAAGCAATAAGGCCTACAGCTTCCTCCCAATTAACCACCGCTTTCTAAATTACCGATTTTTGTTGTTGTATGATTGCAGCGTTTGCATCGTCGTTAGTGAGCCCGGTTGAACTGTTGAGGGTGAAGGTTCAGTCCCAGTCCCTGACCTACGCTCAGCTTGCTGAGACCGTGAGGTTCAGTGTTAGGACTCATGGTCTTCTGTATCTCTGGCATGGTCTCGGTCCTTCATTACTCAGAGATCTACCGTTCTCTGGTAAACAGTTAAGTTATTTCATAATGGGTAATGGACAATGATTTTAGTCTTCGGGTTGATTAGTTAGTTGATAAGACATTTGTTTGATAAGACATTTGTTTGATAAGACATTTGTTTGATAAGACATTTGTTTGATAAGACATTTGTTGATAAACATTTTATAAGAAAGACATTTGTTTGATAAGACATTTGTTTGATAAGATATTTGTTTGATAAGACATTTGTTTGATAAGACATTTGTTTGATAAGACATTTGTTTGATAAGACATTTGTTTGATAAGACATTTGTTTGATAAGACATTTGTTTGATAAGACATTTGTTTGATAAGACATTTGTTTGATAAGACATTTGTTTGATAAGACATTTGTTTGATAAGACATTTGTTTGATAAGATATTTGTTTGATAAGACATTTGTTTGATAAGTAGGAGATCATCGATTCGAATTTAACGTAGAGCAACTCCGACATTATTCGTTGTGGTTTGAAACTGAAATTAAAGTTAGCTTTATTGCTTTTATTTACCTTTGTCACTGTTACTTCTGTTTCAGTCCCATTTGTAACTCATTTTCAGATTTTAGGATGTATTTCTGCAACGATTGAGGCTGGTAAGATACTAAACTTTTTCCTTATCATTTCAGACTACAATCTCTCTCTCCCCCTCTATCTCTCTCCCACCCGCTATCTCTCCCCTCTCCCCTGTCTCTCCCTCCCACCTCTCCCTCTCACTCCGCCCTCTCTCTTTCTCTCTCTCTCTCTCTCTCTCTCTCTGTCTCTCTGTATCTCTCTTTCTCTTTCTCTCTCATGAGGAGAACTAAGAAAGAGAAGGTGAAGTGCAATGCGCTCTATCGACAAACAAGTTGATTCCATTTATGTAATAAAGTGTTTAAAAGTAAACGTTTTCAGGACGATATGATTGTGGTTTTAGGTATCTACTGGTTTGGATACGAGTTGACAAAAGCAGAAATCTTGAGACAGAATCGAAGCAAAGAGTTAAGCTTTCTTCAGGCATTCTTGTGTGGAGCACTATCGGGCTCTGTTAGTAGCATTTATTCAATGTTGTATACTAGATCATTGACTTACATGGTTTTATGTTCTGTATAGCTGTATTGTCTTTCTAATGCTTTCTCTTAGCTAAGCTGAATCTTTTTCGTTGTGTCTGACTGTCTAATCGTTTATGTACGTAAATGTTTATTCTAGTTTATTCTCAGACTTCAGTTGGGTCACGTGTCACGTCATCTTTAAATGATTAAACTACTCTCTTTAGAGCTTTTAATTCTTACTGTTAAGATATAAGGTTTCAGCAAAAGCGAGTTGCCTTTGATGTAAAATAATAGAAATCAGTCTATTAAATTCATCTCTCTAGTGTTTTGTGCAGATATTGAGATTTTAATTTCAGTATTTAATGTGATCAGAAATGGTTAGCTGTAAGTTTGAGTACTGTTTAGCGTTTGTGTCCAAATATTAGATATCTAGTTGAATAAATATCTAATATTTATCTATTAGATAACTATAGTGACATTTTAATTTCAGTATTTAATGTGATCTGCAATGTTTAGCTGTAGTTGATAACTGTGTGCAGTTGGCGGCGGTTCTAACTCTGCCGTTTGATGTGATAAAGACTCATCAGCAGATACAGTTAGGCGAAGCCGAAGTATTGGGTACTTCTAAGCGATACATTTCCACGAGTAAACTCATTGCTCAGTTATACAGAGAAAGCGGTGTTACAGCCTTATTTTCCGGTAGTGTTTGCCGATTTGCTGTCTCTTGTTTAAGCTCTTCAAAATTTAAACTATATTCAGTTAAATTTCTATACAGCTACATCAAACATTCGACCGCGGATCAGTCTATGCGAGGTTTAAATCCTGGGCTCGCCCGTCACTGACATCGCTTTGGAGTGAGGAAACTGACGTTAACATTAGCTATACCAGCTATATATAAACATTGATTGAAGTATTGAGGTTTTAAATATAATATGTTGTAATGTTCAGTGAGGAGCAGCATTATATCAATATTCCTTAATCATGTGCTCTCTAGAGCAATATTGCATTTATATCATATCATATTATCTTAGTCTGTCTAAATAGCACCGTGTAAGTGCGTTAGGTAATGCCATGAAATTTCAAATACGCTGTAGCTGTTCCTGTGGTCTAGGATCAATTCCCTGTAGAGTTGATCAATGAGTAAAATCTTGGACATCACAGGACTGGTAACAAGAATAATTGACTAAACTGTCTAATGGATAAAACCATGTTATAAAAGTGTTATATAATGAGATTATTTCACTATAGTGTGTGCTTAACTTTAAATATACTCACTTTAGTGTGTGCTTAACTTTTAAATTTACTTTATCACTTAGGGCAGTATCCTAATTTAGAGTACTTAGAACAGTGCCATAACGTTACACTTAAACATATAATTAGTGTGAATATTGTACGATTGTCTTATATTAAGATTTAGATTTAATTGCAGTGAATTGACAGTGAGTGTAACCATTTAAAAAGAAAAGAGTAAGTTTACTAATTACCCACTCTAATGTATATTTTGTTTGTTTTGTCTGCAGGCCTAATACCCAGGATTTCCAAGGTGGCGCCTGCTTGTGCCATAATGATATCGACTTATGAATTTAGCAAGCAGTATTTTCGCAAAAGAAATGCCTTTACCGAATCATAATTTATATTTTTCACAGGGATAAAATGTGTCATACTCTATTTAATTAGACAAATCACAAAAATTTGGAATGCCACAAAATGTTATTAATAAATGTTATTATTTAGAATGTCTCAATAGCGTAGTGGTTACGTCATGAAGTTTATGATAGATCCTGAGGTGCATTGAGCTCTCGCGGGTTCGAATCCCAGCCGCGCTGATCTGAGAGTAAAATCTCGAACATTCACTAGACTGGTTATTTGGAAAATGGACTAAATTGCCTAACGGTTTAAACATATGGTATTAAAAGTGATAGATATCGATATATATATAGTTGATCATTTCACTACAATGCGTGTTTACTGTTTTACTTTTTTTAATATGTATGGATGACATCATGTATCAGTTTTTTAAAATCTAGTTCTCACGCTAGAAATACTCCAACGGTATTTAAGAAGTAGAGGATATCATGAATTTATCCGTTTACTTATTAATCTAATGTTGTTACATAATTGATTTATTTAACAGCTGCATTTCATCAGTTAATCTTTATTTTATTACTTCAATTGTTTATTAGCTGCAATAAATATAGATGTAATTTCTAGCGAAATTTGAAGAGATTATCATAGATTACTCGATGTGAAGTCAATTGAAAATATTGAATTAATTAATTATTAATGGTACTTATTACACAATACACTGAACGTTTTTACCACACTATATAACACATGTACATATGAAAACATAAAAACTTACATATTGATGCAATTATATATCGTAGACAACAAACATACGAAACTGAAGAAGAATGAATAAAAGACACTAGCCTTTTGAACACTCAAGCTTTTGTGTAGAATTTCACTTAACACCAAGAATTTCGCTTCTGTTTGATCATCTAATCTTGACAGTTGATATCACTTGACATTAATCATGATGCACTATAATAGTGACTATATCATTCATAATGTTGTTGACATTTAATAAAATGAATTTTAGTAGAACGATGTTAGATTTGAGCTATTTAAGCGTCAAAGCTTTGCGTGAATAGTTTTAACCGATTTCATCAACTTTTACCCTAATGAGGAATAAATTACACTGACGTATACATAGTTCAGTAAAACCTATGCAGGTATACTAAAACTATACTTCAGTTTAGCTTTCTGAAACATAGATTATTAGATGCTTTAAATCCTACGTCCTAGGTTCGATTTCCGCTCTCGTCACTTTTTACGGTTAGGGTTAGCTATTAGCTAAAAAGTTACAAAGTGTGGTAGAAAGAAAAATACAAGCCGCCTGGACAAGAGATCGTATTCTGCCGGCGATTAGGTTCCTGCCAGCAACAGGCTGGGTTAAAGAGCTGCTAGCTGTGCACCATGGTGCATCCATATAATGAGCTGGATGAAAATTGTTCTGTTCTGCCGTACTGATATGGCCACTGACAATTAGTTAATTATTAAAAAGGGGACGGTGTACTTGACAGTGGCAGTGAGTTGAACAGTACTGTTAATATGCTGAACTGTTTAAAAGTTGATTCGCATTTAACGCTTTTCCATTGTGAAGACAGAGAGAAGTAAGCGATGAGAGAAATGTACAAACTTAAAATACCAAATAACTAACTAAATATATTATAAACCAGTTTATATAACTTTAAACAATTTATAAAATAAACAATATAGAAAATAAATAGCTAATAACAATTAAATAATAGCTTTCCCATCAAGTTGCTGTACACAGCTGGATTCTAATGATAGCAAACAAAATAATACACTCCAAATTATTCTTCCGCAGAAAGCTATTAAAAAATAATCTCACGACTTTATATCGATGTCTAACACTACAACATCAGACTGTTAGCACACGATTCATTTGAGGTTTGCGACATCCTCCTAACGCTCGTTCCTGGTTCAAAAACGTCCGACTGGGTTGATCTGCTACTACCTATTCCATGCCTAGAAGCTTCGCCAGCCGCCCAAGGGCCATTAATCTTAGTGATGGATAGATCTAGATCATTGTAATTACAATCCTCCACTGACGAAGTCCACAAGTCTCCTTCTCTGCCCACACAGGTTCTGCTCATACTGGAAGCTCCATCTGATCTTCTCAGCAACTCATTTCTATCGTTCCTAAACAACCTCGCGTTACCACTGTCGGTATTCACAGGATCGTATAGCTTACCAAGTGATGTCGAGATACTGTCTATTGGTGCAAGATTTTCAGTTTTAGAAGCTGGCAACGACGACTGTTGTTCAGTGAAGCTGTACAGTTGTTGAGACGCCGTCACGGCTCGTTGTACGTGTTGCTGGGATGTTGTTGTTGTCGCACTAGATGAAGTCGCTGCAGCGTCCGTACGATGTCGCCAGGTGTGGTGCTGCTTCAGTGACTGAACGTTAGAGAATTTCTCCCCACAGAGGGCGCACTGGTGATCGTTAGAGATGATGTCGTCATGCCTGCGTTTGATGTGAGCGCAGAGCGACGCGAGATGAGCGAATGCCACGGGGCAATGCTTGCAGGCGTGCGGTCGACGACCAAGGTGCGTGTTGATGTGGTCCTTAAGTGTGTGTCTGAATCCGTAAGTCTGCTCATTAATCAGTTAATCCATCAATCAATCATATATATTATATGCGTTTATTACATGAAATCTGACATACCGCAGAAAACGTACACACACAAATGGCAATATAGAAAGTAATAAACATAAGCAGACATTGTTTAAAAAAACTTAATAAGAGTCTTTATATAGCATTCTAATTATAAAGTTCTTATCCATCAAAGGTGTGCACTTAGATGGTAAAGATAAAGGGTGAGCTCTCTCCCTGAGCTTAAAGTTAACATTATCTTTAAGAGGCAGAAGAAGCCGGTGCAGGACATGCTGTTTGTTACTGATGATAGCGTTAAACAATTTCTAATCTGCATCGGCAGCGATATCCGCAAAAGATCGTACTCCATCATAGAAGTTACATCTTGTAGCCTTCCTGAGGAAGGCTTCAAGGCGTTCACTCTCAGAGGAACCAACAAAACCCCACCAAAATTGCGATGCATATGTTAACTTGGAGAGTACAATAGATTTAAAGACAGTGACAATTAGGTCAGAATTAAAACCTTTTGATTTTAGAGTGCGAATGGCAAAAAGATTAGAAGAGCAACTGCTAATTATATCATCCACGTGGACAGAAAAAGAGAAGGTGGATTGCAGTGTAACACCTAAACACTTCAAGGTGTTGACTCTGACAATTCCATCTAGGAGCGGTGGCACAGAACTTGCTAGAAATCTAGATCGCGGAGGATGGAAAAGAAGTTCACGGGATTTCGACTTATTCAACTGTAGATTGTTTTTACTGGACCACAAGTCAATGTTAGCAAGTTCATCGTCAGTGGTATAAAGATACTGAGATGGGATAATGAGGTATGTATCATCAGCAAACTTAATAATGTCGTTGTAAGAGTGGACAGGTCTTAAATCCGAAGCAGTAATGGAATATGAAGCGGGACCAATAGCTGAACCTTGTACAACACTAGCTGAAATATTTGCAGTAGAGGATACATTGCCATCAAATTTAGTACAATGTTGATGGCCAGTAAAGAAACTAACAAGCCAATTATGGATGCAAGATGGTATGTCCAGATCAGCAAACTTTTCAATAACAGTTGAATGTCTGATCCGATCAAAAGCTTTGCTAAAATCTAGAACAATGACTCTGACAAAGGGACTACTTGACAACATTTGTGAGATACTCTGATTGAGTGCTATCAGGGCACCTGTGGTAGATCCGGTTGGCCTGAAGGCGAACTGGTCATATAAACAAAGTGTAGCAGGAGGACTTAATAGAGCAGGATAAATGTAAGTTGAAATGATGACTCTCTCACAAAGTCTGGAAAGAACAGGGGTGATGGAGATAGGACGAAAATCGGACAGTGTAGAGGGTTTAGAAACTTTAGACAAAGGTATCATCAAACAGTACAAAAGTTTTACAGTATAAAACATCAATCGCTGTTTTATACTGTAATAGACTATATAGGTCAGTGCTTTATCATAAGTATATGTCAGTGCTTGTAAGCCTGGTCTACAAAATGTTGGATGTTGATCTCTGTGGTCAGAATCAACAGAATCCAGCAACTCTGAATATCTTTCAATCAATACGTTTAATTTTATACTGAATGGAAATTAGCCAAGTAGACACAAGAACTATCGTTTTGACTTTCTAATTCTCTGTCAATCTGATAATTTAGATGTTAAGTTTAAAATACAAAGGCAGAGGATTACTGATAATTATCAGTAATTCTTATAATACTTCTTATAATAAAACACCTGAATTTCTCTTTTGCTGAATGGCAAAAACACCATCTCAAATATCAGTTTTGGAATGTTTTGATTGGTACCACTAACAATACCAACTAAGCTACAATCACCGGTAGACAATACAAATTTGTAGATTGTGCATGACCCAGAAACATACATTTCTACTGAATTTAGTTGTCATTCATTATATTACACAAACCTTGTCGCAGTAAGGACATGGATACTTTCCATCTGGTGCTCGTTGCACCAACGTTCCATCGACCATAGTGCCATCGGCATCGTAAGCGGCAGGAAGTTTTTCTGCTTGATGTCTTGCCCGGATCCTCTTACCCCCAGCCTCCCACTTTCCATCAACCCCTCCTCCAGAACGCTGGAAACCTCCGCATTCTACCAACTGATTCAAGAAATCTGATCCGTCCAGTGGGTAGTAAGACTTAAGGGATGGGTTGTTGCCACGTGGAGAAGTGCTTGGTTTACCATGGGAGATGGAATGAATATCAAATGGGTACATTGCGGCTGAACCAGGTTGATAAACATGTTGCGATTGAATGGCATGACTAGCGGCTAACTCTAACTGCTGTATCGTCGCTTCGTCACACTCCCATTTACCTTCTATAAAAACAGTCACAATGGATAATTAATAAAGATAATTACTTGCAAATGGGTATTTGTTTATTCAATTGCTCAGTTACATTCCATTGATACAACAAATCATACTGTCTAGATTATTGCATTTCATCATATGCCAATTTATCATTAAACTAAAGCAGCAAATATCAACCAATAAATACTAAAACCTTTATACAGCTCCCACACTATTAACGAAATCAACGAAGCATCGCAAGATAAGTGAAATGTTTAGGGATCTCCTTTATAGATGATATAAAGAGCTGAAGCTGCAGTTAAAATCACCAGCTTTTAACTTTAGAAACATCGTTTTCTATAGAAGGTATTAATATGATCCATAAAATGCAAAATGAAATGTAATATGATGCATGCTAACCTAGTTTACTATCTATATCATTCTGAGATGTACAATCCACGGAGTTTCTTCCGCGTTTGCGAGCAAATTTCTCCAAATCATTAGCTGCCTTAGACTTAAAATGACTTGCAGTTTTACTCTCATCACCATCAGCTTTATCACTACCGATTTCACCTTCGCTGTCTGTTTTATCACCAACCTATCAGAAAAATGCATGCTGTATTAGTAGCAATTGTTAAATTATGCTATATGTTATGTTATGCTTTATGTTAAATTATATTTTATGAAATATAAATATTTTAAAACGGTAAAGCACTGACCTATATAGTCTTTTACATTATAATGCAGCGATTGATTGATTCATTAACTGATTGATTAATGAGCAGACATACGGATTCAGACACACACTTATGGTTATATATATATAGTATAATTTACATAGTTCACTGGTTGGAGCCAGTGGCGATGTCAGTAAGATACCTGACCTTGGATCAGGGTGTGGAGGGTTCAAATCCTAGGCTCATCAGTCACTGATACCTATTTCAAGAGATGAAACTGTCATTAATATCAGCTTTACAGCTTCTTACTTTCATGTAAGACAGGAGCTTCCAATCAGGAAAAAGATCTCTTCTAAGCTATAATTTAACACATGGAAGAGGAATAATAGTTACGTAATAACAGAAGTCCTACAATTACAACTACAATACGCCATTACAAATACTGCACACTTTACAAGATCATAAAGAGCAAAACTTATATGCCATAGCAAACCTGTTCCGTTATCTGCGCGATGACAACAGATGAGCGATCAGAGATAATGCAGACCGTTGCCTCTATACGCAACTCATCCACGTAGAATGACTGCTTGCGGCAGAGATCAACAATAGCATCAGTTATCAGTGAGCGCAGCAGTCTGTCAGCAGGTTTATAGGACATTTTGCAGCTCAGCTAAAGACTCATTTAGATAAAACAATATAACTAAGTGAACCTAGCAACAACAAATAAACGAATTTTCAATATAATAATATACAAAATAATATATCAGTAAAAGTAATATAAAGTACTCTGCTTATGCATTCAATAGCGTCTCAACAGCGCAGTGGTTTAAGGTGTCAGATAGCGTAGTGAAGTTTTAAATGACAGAACCTGAGGCGAATTGTGCTCTCACTGCTTCAAGTCCTCACCGCATCAATATGAGAGTAAAATCTCAGACGTTCATTGGGCTGGTTATAAGGAAAATGGATTAAATTGCCTTACAGTTTAAAGATGTTATCTATATTATCTATATAAGGCATCTCTTAGAATAAAGCGGTATTCCAATATTCATATATTTATTCAATTGTTCGAATAACTGTAGTCCACTAGTAACTTTTAAATCGTAGAGGAATTCTGGCAATGGTGTATTACTCCTTGTTAAAATCAGGAGAGCAACCTAAAACGACTGTGTTATAACTTAACTTAATTATATTGTCTCAGGAAGTCGGGGGACTTGTAACACCAGTCTAGTCGGTTCTAGTCTAGTTCTATACATGAGTAGTAAAAAAATCAGCAAGCAAAAATTAAAATAATGGCTTAATAGCCTTCGAAGCATGTCATCTAGTATAAAATTGAAGCATTTAAGGATCAAAAGTGGTTGTTCCATCTTCTATTTGGAACACACTTCCTCATTTGCAACATCTGAAATTAATTTTCACATCGTAACTGACAGGAAAAATGAAGAAATATTTCAATCGTTAATTGTAGCCTAGAGAGAGCAGACTGAGCAGGAACTGAAGATGGCAACGGGAAACTACATCAGAAGTCATATTTTCTCAAGCTATTTTTTAAATTAAGGAAAAGGAATATCCTTTGAGAAGGGATTAACTTGTTGATTTATGGAGTGTTCTATATTGAGCGTGAAAGCAGATTCTGATTATGAATATGTACCTTGTGTCTGCCACTTGGCAGGAGAGAGGGAGGCTTAGAGAGACAGAGAAGAGAGAGAGAGAGGGAGAGAGAGAGAGATCGCATAGTTAGAACTTAAGAAGATAATAAAAATAAAAACAATGTTTATGTTTATAAACCAATTTCCGTATTGCCTTAACGCGAGCCAACGCACCAGAAAGGAAATTTACCATAATTATCTTCAATATCTAATCTTTTAACATTGTTGAAATTAATCTCAATAGTTAACTACCTTTATATATGATACATTAATTATCTAATAAAATGTAATATTTAGTGATGCACTGAAATGATCTAACTATCAATTATATATGTTAATTATAATATTTGCAGTACAACAGAGACAGTAAATTATGTTTAAAAAAACAAATTAAAAAGTTATGTTAAAATATAAGTATTTTAAATGATATGTTATCGCTTCAGAGAGATTTATTAGACAGCTACATCATTGGAAAACTGTCTGGCAGATGAGTTTCAATGTTCATAAATGTACAGTTATGCAAGTAGGTCACAATAATAGTTGTAATCAATATAGGCTTGGCAATACAGAACTAAAGTCATCTGTTAAAGAAAAGACCTAAGCGTTGCTATTGATAATACCGTAAAAGTCTCAGAGCAGTGAAATTGAGCGGTGAATTGTGCAAATCGCACTTTAGGTTTAAATAGAAGAACTATAAAGAGTCGTAGTAAAGATGTAATAATTAAATTCTAAGCACTAGTAATAGATCTCGATTGCTATACTTGTATAGTTGTCATTGATAACTATCAATGACAACTTCGAGCACTATTGAGACAAAATCAAGCCGGCGAGCAAAAAGAAAGTCCAAAACGGTGCAAATTCCAAAATCCAGATAATCAGTCTAAAGTAATATTCTAGTTTAGTAAGGCCTAAACTAGAATATTATATTCAAGCATGGAGACCCTTTTTAAAGAAAGATATTGATTCTATGGAAATAGTTAAAAGAAGAGCAACTACTGTAGAATGATTGTTGAATCTTGGTTAAATACTTTAGGTCTAATTAATTAGTCTAGAGGATGGCATACCAGAGGAGATCTCCTTAATTCGATCAAGTGTTTAAAATAAGGTCTCTGTTTAAGTTGGATTGACTCATTAATTAAGGTATGAAATTTGAGTATTTTTCCATCCTTACAAATTTATGTCTGATGAGGTATACTATTAGTTACGACGTACTAGGCTGGTGTTAGAATTTAAAATCTTAACGACTTCCTGAACCTGTATAATTAAGTTAAGTTAGATATTTAAAGAAAAAACTAAGAAAGCTTTTTATTTTTTCCATTAGAACTCATTTAGCCAAGTTAGTTGAATTTACTTAGTAATTTATTTTAGCCTATATGAAAGAAGTAACTGTTCTAACTGTGAAAATAATCAATTATTAACTACAGCTTTCTTTGATTTGACCTTACTGCAGTGTTAGTACCTTTAACTTATAACTCCTTTGACTGATTACCCGGAATTTAGCTCGCATCGTTTATTGTCTACCAACATTCTACTCATCGGATTTGATTTAATTCCATGCAATAATAATAATAACACACATTACAGTTAAATGATCAACTATATTGATATCTATTACTTTTAATACCACATATGTTATATCCATTAGGCAATTTAGTCTATTTTCCGTGTAGCCAGTCCAGTGAATGTCCGAGAATTTACTCTCAACTCAGCTCGGCTGGGATTCGAACCCACGAGAGTTCAATTCACCTCAGGGTCTGTCATTTAAAACTTCATGACGTTATCTACACCCTTAACCATTTGCACTATTGAGACATTCATGCATGCATGGTGACCGATGTTACTTCTATCGCTCATCTCTTCTGTTTGGCTTTCTAGTTCTCCTTGTCGCTATTAATGAGTGATGATGATAGTAGTATTCTAACTCAAAGATGATCTAACCGTTCCAAAGATGTTCCGCATAACCAGTCCAGTACGTGAGTGTTCGAGCTTTTACTCTCAGCCCAATTCTTTATACTATGTCTCAGCCGCGCTCATCTGAGAACAAAATATCGGACATTCATTTGACTGGTTAATGTGGTTATACGGAAAATGGTCTAAATTGCTTAACAGTTTAAACATGTGATTTTAAAACTGGTATAGAGATCAACGCAGTTTGATCATTTAATGTAATGCGCGTAAGCTAACCGTAAAATACCGACGTACTGTCATTGCTGTTGTAAGAGCTGTTGTTGTTGTTTCCATTGCCATTTAGAGGGCAATAACAATTACATGTAGCCACATATTTCAAAAAGATTATGTTAGTATTAAGTTACATTTGAGGTCCTCATAATTGGTCCACAATAATTTTTCGTCCTCTCGATATCATCTTGATATCAATCGAACTATTTATGGATATATTGAATATATATATTAGGAATTCTAACTGGAAAGTGTGAAGATATAATTGTATTTTTGGACTATGTGTGAGTCACGTGACTTGTTGATTACTAATCCCGGATGTTTAGCAAGAAACTTTCATCTTTCATAAAAGTTAAATTAAATCTAATAATAAATAAAATGGTTTGTATATCTCTGTTTCCTAACATCTTTTTACTCTAATTTTCTCGTTATTACTGTTTCTATAGAAGGTCTGATAGTGTGATTAACTTGAGATATAAATAATAATTTATTACTTTATAAGATTAAAACGTAGTTTATAAAATTTGTCTAAATTTTGTATGATTTTTTCACTTTGGTATATTTTATTCCTTTCACCCACTGCATTCACTGATGGTATGTCGAATTTGACGCTATTACCAATTTCTTATGGTGCAACGTGGGCTAATTATTTAGTTACGGCGTATTTTGTAAACTTAAACATTAAAAAATACAGCCGGATGTCATTTTAAAACCTAATATATTGAGTTATTTTCCCGTGCTGTGCCCGGGTCACTGTACTATAGAATAGACCAAGTGTTTAGTTTAAGTTTCTTAAGAAGCGATAAGCCGATTAACGTGTAATTATTATTTTACATCTTTAATAATGCGTCTAAATAGCAATTTTGTTCAAGTTGATTTAGTTTAATTTTAGTTCTTTTTGTTATCTCTCTCTCTCGCTCTCTATCTCTCTCTCTCTCTCTCTCTCTCTCACACACACACACACACTCACTCTCTCTCTCATTTTTTTCCAAGTTGAGGCTTAAGGTACATTAGTCTGTTTTCATACTCTGTTAGAATCACTTAGATGAACAAGTTAATCTCCTTTTAAAAAGGTAATGACATATCCATGCTTTATATAGCATGTAGCTTGCAAAAATTATGGTTTCTTAGGTGGTTTTCTGGTGCCTTCTGCAGTTCTTGCTTAGTTGCCTCTTACGACATGTGCAGTTAAGGGTTGGTCTATTCTTCAGTGTTTCAGACTCAACACGGGAAACTAAACTAACTTTTTAACAATACTACTTCTATGTTCGATAAATTATGCCTTTTTAAAAGCCATTGCATATAGTTTATTGCTTAAAAAATGTCTGTGCTACATATCCTTTATTGCTTTTTGCAGTCTCAACTATCAGACGATCAGATTGCAGGTAAGACTTAAGTTGTGAATGTGATTTTTATCACCTCTTCCTCTTATAGAATTTTATTTTCATTTATAAATACTTGATAATCTATTCTACTGATTACTTTGTTTTTATCTTTATCCTTTTATTCTGAATCTGAAAATTATTTGCAGCTTAAAATTATGTATATACAATTTATCTGATAATTGTGGTCTGAAATATCTCACAGTTGTTTATTTTTATGATGTTTACAACTGGCTACTTTTTAGATGCCTATTTATTAATGCTTAATTAGAGTATGCTTAATACGATGAATCTCTTCTAAATCAAATGTTTTATTGGCAATTAGTTATTCATCTAAATCCATTCTCTGGGATCAGTACTAATACATATGGCAGTGAACTTGGCATTTGAATACATATAGTATTATATGCGAATTATCATATTCAAAATTTATTATGATGCAAATCAATCAAAAATGATTCTCTGCTCAGGCCATACTTTAGATGTATTGGAAATGAAATTGAATGGAAATCCTTCTATTTTTATTCTACCTTGGTCCATGAACTATGTTACAAACAGTTATATCGTAGAGTAACTATTACTGGTGAGTGGTTCTGTCTATGTTAATGATTTCAGGAAAAATTGTAGATGAATTATTATGACAAAAAACAGTGTATTCGTTGTAATTATTGAAAATCTTGTGATAAGAAGTTTATTTAAATTAAGATTTATTTTATTTACTGCTGTGTTTATTCTGTGTAGAGTACCAGGAGACGTTCTCCCTGTTTGACAACAAGGGAGATGGAAAGATTGCAGCCCATCAGCTGGGGGAGGTTCTGAGGTCTGTGGGACAGAATCCCACTGAGGCAGAGGTCAAGAAGTGCGGATATCATCAAGATCCTGGTAAGTGGAATGAATGTCTTATCAAGTCTTAAGAAACATCGCAGAGGAGTGCCAAGAAGAGTAATTTGAAAAAGCGCTTAAGGATTATATATACAAAACAATGATATGAAGCATATCATTGTGAATATGCTAGTGTTAATCCTGTGTAAAGAAAAATCATCCTTAGCATCGTTATCATTTTTCAATAAGGTATCTTTATGACCAATAGTGTAAAAGAAAGTTGAGAGTGTGTGCCCTATAGCTCAAATAACATCTGTTAATTCATCGCAGAAATTCTTTCGATGTTGATATCCAAAGTATCTGCCAGAAGAAGCAGACATATACTACTACTTAAAGTTTTTTAAAATAAACTATTGGTTCATAAATAACAGATACTGACTTGTCAGTATTATTGTTATTTTCAACCTCCACTTTTAACCTTTTTTTTCTGTAAAACATTCTTTTTTTAATTATGTGAAATATTCTTTTTTCTGTAGTGCATTGTATTTATTAATAGGATTCACATATTATCAATGCTACGATATTAAAGCCATATTAATTGATGTTTTGGTTCATCTGTATTTAAGAAAAGAGGATAACGTTCGAGCAGTTCTTGCCCATACTGAATACTATCAGCAAGAATCGTGAGCCACCAGTTATTGAGGATTTCATCGAGGGATTTCGTGTGTTCGATAAGGAACAGAATGGCTTCATTCATTCTGCTGAGCTGCGTCATCTACTTACAAATCTAGGTACTGCTGTCAACTTTTTGATGTCACATCTAATCTCACCTATGCCCTGTATAAGTCTTAAAGTTTTTATGGATCTTCTTCTCTTCTTCTTCATTGCACTGCCAAGTGGCAGGTTCAAGGTACATAATTATACTTGAGTCTGCTTTCTCGCTCAATAAGTGTACTCCTTAGATCAACAAGTTAATCCCTTCACAAAGTCTATGCCTTATCCATACCTTATGTAGCCTATAGCTTGGGAAAAGTATGGCTTCTGGGGTGGTTTCCTGTTGCCTTCCTCATATAATGGGTATTTATTAATTAATGACTGAATTTGGTATAACATACCAGAATATCACATAACATACCAGAATATCAAGGAGGGTTTATATTCATCCAAAACAGCTAGGTTTCAGTAACTTCTTGAAGAATAGTGCATTGAAGTCTGTTAAATTGACTACAATCTATATGGAAGATCCTTGAAAACCAGGAATTTTAGTGGTAAATTTTTCTATGAATTGTAATCATGTTGTGTATGTCTGTAGGCTTGTGTGTATCTGGATACGTGTTGCATTCCGATTTTTGACTGTGTGGTATATGATGTGTATATTAACTGGTATAAGGATATATATGTCTTAGATTTAATTTTTACGTTTCGAACTAAAAAATAATTAATGTGATATATGTATTATTATATATCTGTATCTATCGTGATACTTTTTTATGGGCAGGCAAGTGACTAAACTGATGATGTGTTATGTTTGTGCTATATGTATCTGTGGTTTGTGTGTGACAGGTGAGCGACTAACTGATGATGTGTTACGTTTGTGCTATGTGTATCTGTGGTTTGTGTGTGACAGGCGAGTGACTAACTGATGATGTGTTACGTTTGTGCTATGAGTATCTGTGGTTTGTGTGTGACAGGCGAGCGACTAAACTGATGATGTGTTATGTTTGTGCTATGTGTATCTGTGGTTTGTGTGTGACAGGCGAGCGACTAAACTGATGATGTGTTATGTTTGTGCTATGTGTATATGTGGTTTGTGTGTGACAGGCGAGCAACTAAACTGATGATGTGTTACGTTTGTGCTATGTATCTGTGGTTTGTGTGTGACAGGCGAGCGACTAACTGATGATGAGGTCAATGAACTGCTTCAAGGTCATGAGGACACGCAGGGAAATGTCAATTATGAAGGTTTGTTTTTTGTTGCATTGCTTGAGAAAAGTTTATCAATATATTCATTGTTCATTCAATTTTTTGAGATGTGCAGTGATATTTACAACTAGAATGATGTAATAATTAGTATCAGAGGTTTCAAATTGGTTTTGTCAGTTTAAGATGCAATTGAAGATATTTACACATACATTTACATTACACATCCTGAATGTTTTGTTTCAAGTATTGGAAGTTATTACTTAATCACGTAGAACTGTACTATTTAATAGCTAAATACAGTTAACTTTATATAGCATAACTGCTACCATTGCTGTTTGGCGAAATTATATAATTATTGATATTCAAGAGATGGCTTATACAAATAATGATGCAATATCGATGGAGATTATATGAATAGCGATGTATAAGAAACAAATATTATGTGAATATTGTTGTATAAGTGGTGAATACTATAAATATTGCTTTACAATGACAGATATAATATAAATAGTTATGCTTAAGAGTTACTACTAGACTATAATGTTAAATGAAATTATTTTTAGATACATTTAGATACCTTATTGATGCGGATATTAATTAGAATTATTTATGTTTATTGTCTTTTGCCTGATATGACCACTGATAATTACCTGATCACTTAAACATGTGTGTAAGTTTTGCTTTTCTTTAATTTGCCTGATGTTGTTATTACAGAGTTCGTTAAAGGTGTTCTGAGCGGATAAGTGCCTGCTGCCTGATTGCCTAGTGTATACGTCCTATATAGACATTTCTCACTGTCTTTGTGTTATTTAGCTTGTGACAAACTGCGGTGCAGTGCATCACTGTTGCGGCTAAATACTATTAACATTGTATTTGTTATGGTTCTCTAGCTAAACATGCCGTAGGAGTTACATATAGTAATGATGATTGCTTACCTGAATAAGCAGTAAATCTAAGGTTATTGGCTGTATGCAGATTACTAAATATTTTATGCACAATGTTAGTTCCAAACATAATCTGATGTATTAATAATTTAACTTAATTACATAGCCCAGGATGTCCAATGTTAGTTGACGTCTAGCAATATTTGTAATTAGAAATCGATTGTGCCCTTGTAGCAATAGGATGAAATTCAAAAGGTTGCGTTCAGTTTAATTACAATTGGATTCATTATCCATGAAGCAGTTAATTAATTCAATTTTCAGTTGATATATTACTTCAATTACTACATGTATATTAGTTCAAGTAATGCAAAATGATATGGTTTATAGTTTATAATAAGCTATGCAGTGTGTAGCATAATGTTGTTCATAAACTTTAAAGGGGCCAAATATAGTGCAAATAATTAAAATGTGTTGGTCACTTTAAATAGAGATAAATTCTAACATATATTATTATAGTTGCTTTAAGCTACTTTAAAATATTATTTAAAATATTTATAGCATCTTGTATCGTCTGATTAACTTGCATGTAGTACTTGATTTTGATGTACTTTATACAATGTTATTAATTTGTGTAAATGGTAGAGTTTAGTTGAGCATGATTTAGTTTTGATGTGCTTTCCTCCGTTATATCTAATATGTGCTTTTTTGTTGATATTAGCGATCTATGTTCTACTCAAGCTATGTTTATGCAAAAATTCATTATGATAAACATTTTAAATTTTTAGTATGACAGTGTCTAGAATTTTGCTTGAAAACTAGTATTTTTTAACTATATCTGAAAGTTTCTAAATTCAGATAAAATGTAATTCATAGTAATTTTGAATTATATATTGGATTTCAAAATGTATATATTGAAACATTCTGGTAAATTGACTTGTAAATTAACAACATTTTGTCATTTATGGCCTGGGTAAGTATATGTAAATATGCTTTAGATGTATAGTGCAAACCATCAGATCATAAATGGACTGAATGCATTAAGAATTGTATTCGCTTTCTCTATTATCATTTTTGCTGCCAATTTGATAAAAAGAGGATGGAGAGAAGAATTGTATCACACTGTCAAGATCTGCGTACTTATTTCTACTTAAAACTATGAACATGGAAACTCCATACGAATTAGCTCTGTTGTGTGTAGCTAATTATGGTTTGAAATTAAGCTCGTGAAGCGTATAAATTATATCTTTGAAATTTTATTATTTTAAGCCCGCTCTTACTGGAGAATCTGAGTTATACTGAAATCTATTTAGGTTTGGTATGCTTTGTTTTATTTGTAGACAAAAAATAGACTTTTTGCTTTATATTGCTGTCTTCTATTGTGGAGGTCAATTCACCATTCCACTTGTAATTATTAAATATTACTTATGTTGTCGATAACGGTAGACAGTTTCTGCAATTAAACTATTAGCAAATATGTTTGTCTTATACTTTAGTAGTAATGATAACAATAATAAAGATTTAACGTCAGTTTCTTTGTCCTGAATGCGGTCAGTGACGTCCCTGCATCACATTTCACTTTACAAATCGATTCACCCAAACCAATTTTATAACTTTAGTATTGTAGAGAAATTCTTAATATAAAATATATTATTTTTATAGAGTCGCATATTTTCCTAATAATAATGACACACTGGGTCAGGAAGGACAGATGTTTGTTTAAGACCCATTTCCTCCTCTCTGTGGTTATTTGTTGCCCTTTTAAGAATAACTTTCCAAGATTCTGAAGATATTTTCATTCAAGGCTTTCAACACTCAATCTTCCATCATCTTCTTAGACTATCATTAGTGAAATTCATCTAAACTCATTACCAACAGTGTGCAACGAGAAAACTGATAAGAGAGTTGGTACAGATAGACAGTTGATAAATGCATTAAGAAATAGGAAGAAGAGTTGGACTGGACACATTCTAAGGGGGAAAGACTACTAAAAGAGGTCATAGAAGGCAGAATGGAAGGAAATAGAGGCAGAGGCAGGCCGAGATTAGTAGTTTTAAATGACGTAAAGATCTACTTATATGTGGACTTGAAGAGAAAAGCTGAAGACAGAGAAGAGTGAAGGCGTTATATACTATGGACCTGCCAGTAGGCAGTGCACTCAGAGAAAAACGGATAACTGATTTTGTTGTGTAGTGATATTAACTTGTGATACTACACTACTACTACTACTACTACTACTGGGTCAGGAAGTACAGATGCTAGTTTAAGACCCAATGCAATGCTGGATAACCAGCCTAAAACTTAAGACTCGTACAACTCGACTCGAGTGCGAGTCGTAAGTTGTACAAAGCGTATGTTATTATGACAGGGAAAGTACGTGATAAGGCTTGGTCGGTAGTTGGGCTGTATTATAGAGCTCAATAATACTAACCTGTCAAAATCAAATCACATATAAAGAATAATTTGTTCAAATCCTGGGTCTTCTGATTGACACTTAATGCTAAAAATTTAATGTCATCAAAGTACTCTTTAACAGGTTTAAACGGAGAAAAAATAAAAGTTTGATAGAAAAGTTTATCAATTCATGATAAATAGCAAAACACTGCAGACAACTCACTCATAGAAAAGATTAAGTATATTCTGTGAAAATAATATTCAGTATAGGAAAAGAGGTGGTAGAATTTAATTAGTATCATAAATGCGATCAATGGAACTCAACGCTTTTAGAACACAACTATGTCTTATCAAATGGTAAAATAATGTCCTATAATTATAATTTCATATTAAATAGCCTAGACATATTAAATAGCCTATGCCCATTAAATGACTTAAGCCAGATTCATACCAGGCGGGAAGGCCACATAGGCACTAAGCAGCCTGAAGTTCTGAAAATAAAACCATACATTTGATAAAACAATTCAAAGAGCTTATGAAACCAATGTGCATTGTATCTAAATGAATGCACATCCATACTTAATATGGAATTTAATAACATACATAGTGAAACATATACTACTGCATGTAATACATGCACAATTGCATATGGTAAAATGATGCTTTAATGTTGTTGCATTTTCCTTTCAATAATTGTCTTGATTGTCTATATTAGAGATTACAACAATCATAAATACTAACATTATAATACTAATTATTAAATATGATAAAAATCTAAATCTTAGTTAACAGTTACTAAGTTACAGTTAACAGTTAGCAGTTACTCATCTAGGTAACAGTGACTAGGGAAAGCACTGGATTTGAACTCTGCACCTGCTGATCTTCAGTTAAGCAATTTACCAATATGCTACTGGCCCAACCTATTAGAGATATTAATCTAAAATTATACTGAACACCGGCACTAGTCCAGCTACAAGTCTATAGAAAGTTAAAAACTAAAGCCTCTGTACATTAATCAGTATAGGGTTTACGAGACTGCAAAAGCTCATTAATTCGGAAACGAATTTCGTTGGATGTCATACATGACTTACTAATACTACATATCAAGGGACAGTGCGGTTATATTCAAAACCTGTGGTCTCCTGCTTGGCAGGCAAGTGAGCTCCCAACTCTGCCGTAATTATGGCAGAGTTACAATATCTCTGCTTTTGTTTATATTATAATATAAGTAAAGGCAGAGATATTGTAACTCTAAATCTATTTGACGGTTTCGTCGTTCAAGCAAACTGCTGAATTACAAAACTGCAAATAATTATCTGCTTACAAAGAAAAATTATGTGTCAAAACATACGCCATCTAACCGGGAAAATATCAAAACAAGTTAAGCACATTAAAATATTAAACACTAATGTTAAGCAATCGTTGGCGAAGTTGACATCAAATAAAGCACTGGCAAATTTATATTCTCTCACCTGCTTTACCAGGGTCTGACTCCAGACATCATATTTTAAAATCAATCAAGTTATCAAGTCAGCCACTTTAAAAAGCTATTAATACTACATTTGTAACATTACTTCTATTCCATTTTTCCAAATTGTCTTTATAAAACACATTTGTCTTTATAAAACAAAACGCTAATCTATAATAACCAGCAGAAACGTAATGAAATGAGCGGCGCTAGGAAGTTTTGACAGACGATGGGTTGGTGTCTTGGATCTTCATGCGTCTTGGTTTAATCGACTGAGGTCCGTGCAGAGCCAGAGCTCTCTTGAGAAAAGCGTCCACCATCGTTCTGACGACCTCGTCAAAAAACATCTGAGCCAGCTGTGTGTGGAACGACGAACGAAACTCAAACGAAACCTGCAAATAAACAGCGAAAATAATAATAAAAAATAATATAATATAATAATACATAATATATAGTAAAAGTAAGCAGCGTTTAACTTTCAGCGGACAAAGTTAAAGTGCTACCATGCGGACTGACTTATATGAAAATAATAATAGTAATAATAATAGTAATAGTAATAATAATAATATTAAAGGGTTTGCGTCCGTTTCCTAATTCAAGAATGTCAGAGATGTTGTAACATAACACAGAATAATAAATATTAATAAGAATAATAATATATATGATGATATAATAATAAATAATAATGAGTAAGAATGCGATCAAATACCTGCAAGTAAGTGAAGAAATTACGGCTTGATTTTACTTATTCATCACTCTTGGTGAATACGAAAATTCGTCAGCATTTTCATCTGATTCTTATGAGATTTACTGTTATTTCTATAAGCTCAGTTACAGACTGCCAGTGATAGCCTAGTTTTAAAATGTAACTTACAAAATAAAAAGACTAGTTCTAAAAATAGGATAATTAACTAGTAAAGTTCTTCAATAAAAATTATTTAGATAATTTCAAATCACATTTGACATCATTAAAGTTTTTCATTTTCCCAAATTTCATGTAAGTGATATTGCCTTATTGGGTAGCATTAGAATAACATCTTTGCGAACAAGATATCAAGCAATCATCATTAGTCTAGTAGGAAGGTCGCCTGCTGCACTTTCATCAATTATAAATATTTCCAACCATATCCAAGGCCTTTATTTACTCTCACAAACTTTTAATTTTTGAGGCAGACATAAAGTGAACGTCTGCATTTATGTACTTAAGTACTAAGTACCTTCAATTTACCAATCAAGGGAGGGCAGAGCAAACCAGTAACAAATTCGAGCTACTCAATTAAATTGCTACTCAATCGACTCAGACTGATATCTAATCTCATAACCTTTGGCAGAGACAATCATAAAAACTAACGATCCTGAGAAACTGATACTGATAGCAGATACGCATATACAAATCTTTAACAGAACTAATTATACACTACTATGAAAAATTACTGACAAAATTACAAATGAAGAATTTCTTGAAACAGTCGACACAGATAGACAGTTAATTAAAGGATGTAATAGAAGGAAGAATGCAACTGAAGAGTTAGAGGGAGACCAATACATGAGATGTTGGATGATCTGATAGACTCTTATATAAAGATGAAAGAAAGGCTGAGGATAGAATTGGTTGGAAGACTTATATTCCATGAATCTGCCGTTAGGCAGTACACTAGAAGAAGAAGAATTTTACACAAATACTGTTTAAAAAAGAATACTTACAAAAAACTTGAGAGTACATGTGTCAGAACGATCATCTAAACCAGGTGCAAACCTCCATATTGTCAACAGTTCATTGAACAGCATTCCATCAGAACATTCTGACTATACACAATATATATGATAAAAATTACACGCAAAATCTTTAAATCCAAGTTGGATTATAATTAGACTAATTATAATTATTTTCAATGATAACCATAATAATATTTGCAATTATTTCAATATTTTTTCAACAATATTTTGAACAATACAAATATTTGTACAACTAGACGTAAAACATCTAAAATCTAAAATTATGCAGCAATTAAATCAATAGCAAAACATATTATTGAAACTCTAGAATGGCAATCAATACCCTTTTAATATTGCACAAGAAAACCTAGTTTACAATCCAGAGTCTCAGATCATAGACCACTGCTTAGCGACAAATCCATGGCTACCTTTTTCAAATATTGATATACAACCTAGATTTTTATGAATAATAATACTGCTCTAATAGCTATTAAAGAATATCAAAGTAACCATTAATGTTAATGATAGTAGGCCTACCCAGTTTTAATTGAGTCTAAATTCTCTTCGTATATTAGGCACATGATATACTGCACATACTACAGATTTTTGTGTTTAGTTTGTGCTTCTATCCACTTCATTACGCTACTAAATCTATTAATTCTCTGTTCTAAATCCTTTTAGAACAGAGTATTTTTCATAAAACAAGCAGGGAATTTTGGTCCTTATTAATATCTTTGTACAAAGAAAAAAAGATATTAATAAGGACCAAAATTTCCCTGCTTGTATATCCCTGTGTTGTGTCCGGGTTGTTTGAAGAATTGACCAACCGGTGATTGCACGTGTCGTAGAAGGCGACTAAAGCAGTAAGATCCATACCAACGTCAGAAAGGGCATTCGATTGGCGAGCGTCAAAGCTCCAGAAATTGCTACAAAACTTTAAACGAATGGAAGTCTCAAATAGGGGATTGGCAGTGGTGTGGTGTAGGACAGAGACGATTTGAGACAGTCTATTTATATCCCGACACTGGTTAAACTGGGACTCAAGGGAGGATGATGATGATGATGATTAATATCTTTGTATAAAAATAAATAATAAAGAATTACTAGAAATATTAAAGGACTCACCTTTACGAGATGAGGCTTAGAAAGCGTGACAAGTGATGTATATCGTTCAACAATTGGTGGGAAGCCTACAGTAAGTTTGCACTTCAGAGAATGCTTTGATTTCGTAGTTATGATAGATTCCTTGCACCACGGTACAAATTCGTGATATTTGTCAACGTTGGCTACAATGTCATACATCTGTATCATAGAATACCTGAAATCCAGAAAACAAGAAATCAAATTTAAATAAGGTATAATATTCAATTGTAATCAAATTTAAACACTACAGAATTCATCTGAATATTCTCCAGCAGCCAATTCTCAAAATTTAAATTGGGATCTAAAGAGATAGCATAGAAAGTGAAATAGAAGAAACTATTGGAACAACATCTTTAAACTAAAGAAAAAGCAAGTTAAAAGCTAATTTAAGACTTGAGATCAGCTGCATGAGATATTGTAGGTCTACAACATCAATGCAAGATGGCAGGCGATAAATCAAAACTAAGTCCAAGCACAACAGGTAGTTTCAGTTTCCTATTAGTGTAACTGTTTCTATTAAGTGTAACACTGAGACTGCTTAACACAGCCTTTTCATGTCAACTACATCACTAATAACCAAAACAGCAAAACTAGTTACTGTAGTTGACTGAATCGATGGCCCATTAGCAAGTTTTCAGCAGCAGATCAGTAGATGCAGGTTAAGTCCAGTGTTCACTCTACGACTGACATGCAATTCGAGCAGGAAACTGATGTTAAACTTGGCTTTCAATTAGACAAAAGCACTGACAATAATAATATATTAATTACATCTTGCACAAATTGATACAAATTTACAGTTGGCAGTTTCAGCTAACTTGCCCATTTTGTTACTAATGCTGTAATTTTGCCATTGATGATATTTAATAGTATATTTTCTATTTTGAATTAAAATAAATAAATCAGAAGCTACGCCCAACAACGACCGCTCCTGTTAAACAGTCAGAGAATGTAAGGCCGAGATCTTCGACCGCAGATAAGTATATGTGGGGTTCAAAACCTGGGCTTTCCTGTCACTGATATCGCTTTTGAGTGAGGAAACTGACTTTAACATTAGCTCTTTTTAGCTTTACCTCCTGCTTATCAGACATCAGTCAAGTATACATTCTTTGACAGGCACAACAGACTGACCAGTAGAAGGATATACTCACCCTAACAGATGGCATTCAGAATACTGGAGTTTTTTCCCCTTCTGCTTGCCACCAGTGAATGGATTAGGAAAGCCTGGTATCAGATGTCGTTTCAGAGTCACCAAACCATTATGCTCAGGAGTGGGATGCAAAGGCATCCTGGCAGTCAATGCAGAACATCCTGATGCTGATGAAAGCACGACGACACTTAAAACATAGAAATATGATTATACATAGTCCATACATACATAGTGGAAAAAGTTCATGAAGACATTAAAATAGAGGCGTACCGGATTTGATATTTTCTTGAAAGAGCTCAGTCTAGCACACCACTGATCTTTTGTCTGTTGAACTAATATTTTATCCAGTATAACCTTCTTGAGAAAACCATTCAAAGGACATTACCTTATTACAGTCAAGTTATTGTTGGACACAGTAACTTGAAAAATTTCATTTTTCAAGTTATTGTGTCCAACATTTGAAGAAATAGACAGGTCAAGAATTCTACCAAATACTTAGACATTTCCATGTTTAATTATTTAATAATTTATATTAGGAAGACCAGTTAATACATGGCAAAATGTAGTAATAGTAAATAGTAATTCTTGTCCTCAAGATTAACTATGACTGACCTTGCTCTTCAACATAGTAAAATAATTACCTCCTGCAGTTGTGTTCAAATGATGAAGCACGACTCCCAATCAAATGAAAATTTCTTAAACACTTCAAAGCCATACTGTGAGATTACTCAAATACTTCAAAGTAAAAGACTATAAAAACTGCAAATAAAACATACATAAGAAATTTTTAATTATTTACAATTTTTGTAACAGAGCTCAATGCATCCTTAACTGAAAGCATACATCAAACACTAGTCAAAGGTGACCGCTAAAATAACTAGTACGCATGCCCTCACAGGTTCGAATCTCTGGCAGAATTACGACTGGACTGGTGTTACAACTCTTCAAGACTGCCTGAAACAGTATAATTAAGTCAAGTAAAAAATGTTTCAAATAGCTTTGTTATTGCAAAAAGCAAAAACGCTAAGAGTTCGACAACCTCTTCCTGATACTCAACCTGCGCTTTAATAATATATATTTTGCTTCCGCTGGATAATCGAACCTTTCTGAGGTCTTTCAGAGTGTAAAATCTAGGAACTTAATTTACCAACGTTCAAACAATTTTTCAAAATTCAATTGTAAAATGCAGAAGTTTTTACACATTATTACACTAAAGTGTAGGATATTTCTATGGATAGTCATTGCATTATAACTATATTGTGTGTTTGTATTTTCTAGAGATTAGAATCTAACAAAATTGAATATAATAATTAAACACTGCAGCCTCCAATGTTTACAAATATCTAAATTACTGCAACCTTGACCTTTCGCTAATGACTTGACTTCACGTACCTAAATTTTCATTATCGAAAGCAACAACAAATATCA
The DNA here is from genome assembly GCA_905160935.1 of Enchytraeus crypticus. NCBI lineage: Eukaryota > Metazoa > Annelida > Clitellata > Enchytraeida > Enchytraeidae > Enchytraeus > Enchytraeus crypticus. Next base: position 119,041 of record CAJHZI010000336.1, read on the forward strand.
GTAAAGTTAAAATCAAATATTAGTTCATTGTGAAAATTGTTGGCTTTAATCCGCCGGTCGATATATATATACTGTACGTATACATATACATATACGCACACACACACACACACACACACACACACACACACACACACACACACACACACACACACACACACACACACACACACACACACACACACACACACACACACACACACATATATACGGTGGCTCGCACAAAATTAGATCAAAAACGGTGCAAATCCAAAATTCCGTTAATTAGTCATACTAAGTCAATTCGTTTATGACAACATCGAGACAACATGGCTCGACATCGAGTGCTCGATGTTTTCATAAACGAATTGACTTAGTATGACTAACTAACGGAATTTTGGATTTGCACCGTTTTTGATCTAATTTTGTGCTCATCGGTTTGGCTTTGGCTCGAGATCGATTGCTCGATGTTTTCATAAACGAATTGACTGAGTATGACTAATTAACGGAATTTTGGATTTGCACCGTTTTTGATCTAATTTTGTGCTTATCGGTTTGGCTTTGGCTCCAGATCGAGTGCTCGATGTTGTCATGGGCATTAAACTTTATTTTTTGCACAGAGCTAGCCTTTGATTCAAGATCCAGTGCTGGATGTTGTCATCGACTATGTGTGATATAGATACTGTATAGTGTGCTATTTATAGTAACAAAGTGGTTATTTATAGTAACAAGAAATTTGTTTTTTTTAATAAAAAAGTTAAGAAATTTTTGTTACTATAATTAGCACACATGTCTATTTATACTAACAAAGTGGCTATTTATAGTAACAAGAAATTATTTATTTTTTTAATAAAAAAAGTTAAGAAATTTTTGGCTACTATAAATAGCACACATGTCTATTATAGTAACAAAGTGGCTATTTATAGTAACAAGAAATTTGTTGTTTTTTTAATTAAAAATAGTTAAGAAATTAGATGGCAGTTGCGAGCCACCGTATATATATATATATATATATATATATATATATATATATATATATATATATATATATATATATATATATATATATTCGTATTATTGGATTGCATCACTAAGTCCGTTAGGACTAAATTAAGCCATCATCTAAACCTGTCACCGATCAGATTTGTATTCTTATTTTTCTATAGTGAGGCTAATTACTTGTAATAGGTTTATTATCAATTACACATGTTTGATTGAAGTACTTCTATTATGGTTAAGGTGTCGACTAAGATGAAGCTGAATTGGGTTTCGTGCGATGTATGCAAGAGATGGGACATCTTCGACAATGTCTCAGAGGTATTAGGTGTAGAGACTTGATGCAGCTAAGCTGGACTCACTTAGCTATGTATGCAGACAGTGTGTGCTAGATAAAAGTTCCAGGAACATGAGGAAAAAGTGCAATTGGCAGGAGTGAAGGAAGTAAAAGAGGAATTTAAGGAACTAAAAAGAATGTGACGGAGTGTTTGGCTCTGAAGCAAGCCTTGTCTGGACTAGGTTCAAACGAGCCAAAAATATAAGGCTTCACATTTTATGCCATATATTGAAGTTGACAAATATTCTGTTACGAGTCAATCAAATTATAACCTAGGAGATCGATCCCATTACTCTGGCGGGGATCGACCAGGTAAATCCATCAGGGATCGACCCGATAGCCCATTAGGTATCGATCCGATAGTTACCATAGAGATCGATCCCATTATTCTAACAGGGATCGACCTGATAGCTCCATTAAGGATCGATCTCTTAGTTACGACTATGTGAGAGATAGCTCTCCTTCTCATTCTAGGCAAAGCCATTTAAGCCGAACGCAAAATATTTATCTTAATGAGCGAGAGGTACGACCTAGGTCTTCCTCCGACGAACCGACCGTGAGCGTAACTCTCCCGAGGGAAGTACCGCCCTCACCCCGAAATGCGGCGGTCTCCGTTGCGTCGGCGAGACCGAGACGGACCGAACGCGACAGTAAGTAAGGTGCTCGAGAGCATTATTAAGGATAGTTTAGTTAAACATTTAAATAGTTATGGATTAATAAGAAATAGTCAACATGGATTTAATTACCAGAAATAGATCTTGTCAGTGGCGGATCCTGACGGGTATGGGGAGGGGGGGATTTAGGTATGGGGACACACTCACTCTATGAGCCTAATGCAGTAGTGAACAAATTTTGAGCTCCCCCCACATAAATTTGTCTGGTTGCGTCACATGTCCCGAAGAAAGGAAAAAAATGTACTCTCAAAAAAATTTTCGGGCCCCCCCTTAAAAAATTCCTGGATCCGCCCCTGGATCTTGTCTAACAAACATTTTGAGCTTTATGGAATCCGTCACACTGCATGTTGATAACGGTAATCCAGTAGACATTGTCTTTTTGGATTTTGCAAAGGCGTTTGATAAAGTGCCTTACGAGAGATTGTTTTGTAAACTTGAAGCTCATGGAGTTACTGGCTCTGTCCTGAATTGGATTAGAAGTTGGTTAATCTCCAGGAGACAAAAAGTTTGCATTTCAAATCATGACTCGGCTTGGCGCCATGTGACTAGTGGGTTTCCACAGGGTTCAGTGTTTGGTCAAATTTTATTTTTGGTTTACATTAATGACTTAGACAACAGCATAATATCCAAAATGAGTAAGTTTTGCTGATGACACCAAATTATGTAAAAATATAGGTAATCTAGAAGAGGTGATCTAGATATGTTATCACTTCAGAGAGATTTAGACAGTTTGCATAATTGGGCAACTACCTGGCAGATGAGCTTCAATGTTGATAAATGTACAGTTATGCATGTAGGTCACAATAATAGTTGTAATCAATATAAACTTGGTAATGCATAACTAAAATCATCTATTAAAGAAAAAGATCTAGGTGTCATTATTGATAATACCCTAAAATTTTCATATATATATATATATATATATATATATATATATATATATATATATATATATATATATATAATTATCCAATCCTCTCTCCGTTATAGGAGTTTGAAAATGGAGTCGTGGGTTCGATTTTTCATGCTTAGGCGGTATTAATCTTGAGGATGCAAGGATGTCTTGCTCATATAGCCAGTTAGAGGCTAAATCAATAAGACTGGAGCTGCTGTGAACAGAACTCATGCTTATTCGTTCAATGTATGATAAATTATAGTATTTGTGTATTATTTGTATAGATTCTAACTAAATTAGAATATTGACACAAAAACTAGTGATTTATTATTTTAAACGATTTATTATTAACAAAGAAACACGATAGCAATATAACGAGTTAAAACATTAAACATAAAGATAGAATAGAATATTAACTAACAATACGCAACAATGGATAAAATGCTAAAAATAAACGATAAATGTAAAGTCAGTCTACTTATAATCAATTAGTTAAATGTCCGTATTTGCAATTAAAATAAGAGATAGAAAATCGGAACGAGTTTTTGGCTTCAAGGCACTCCTCGCTTATATGATTTGATACTTTCCCTCTTTTCTTCTTTAGTATGACTGTTAACACGTGAGGTGTTATTTCACAGTCGTTCAGTTAAATCTGTGAAAAAGACGCTTAACTAGAGTAGGCAACTAGTAAATTGCGCTTTCCGTAGAATTCAGAATTGTAGTTGTTTAGCTGAAATCTATGAAAGCAACACCTATCTAGATTAGGCACTAGAAAATCAGTATTCTTCGTAGAATTTCGCTCTTTCCTGATTCTGTCTTCCTCTTCAATTTCTTTCTTCAATTTTCAGTCTTCTATTTTCTTTCTTCACTTCTTCAGTCTTCAATTTTCTGTCTTCTATCTTCACTTCCAACACAAAGTGTTGTAAATGCAGCTATTCACCTGAATTGACGAGAAAACGCTTTATCTAGATCTTTAGTAATCGGCGTTTCTGGTACAATCAAGGATTTATACGTTCAATGGATTGAGATATTGAAATGGATCGTGATTAACCGACTTATTGAAGGTTAGACGACAATTCCACACAAAATCTGCAATCCCGTGAGGCACAATCGTTTCAATATAGATTTCGTATTTTTCGTGCTAACTATCACCGACCTATAGAAGGTGCATAGTAGCAGTACTTTCTACGAATACAGTCAGAAATTCAGAAGCTTGTATGAAATCTACTAGTTTATGTGTTTGTCGCAATAATTCCTTAAGAATTATATTTAGACAAGTTCAGCTAGTAATTCCGTACATGCCAGAGTTCAGGAATGAACTAAAATTCTATCGCCTGTTCTCTGGTAATATAGTATTGATCGAGGCCATGCTCAACAGCCAATCAGAATCAAGCTCTTAATAAGCATTTCTCCACCCAACCCCCACGAGTGGTTGCGTTGCATGCATGTATCTTATGCATATAATTTTTATTATTGCTCTACATAATCTACTGATTTTACTGAATGTCATATCATATTTAATTTAACATCAGTTTTTACACGAATACACCAATAAGCAAAGATCATATCTCAATATATGAAGGTTAAACTTCTAATAACAAGTTAATTTGCATTTCCTCATTACTTTCCCACCTTACTTTAAGATTAAATTACAAATTATATATCAGTTTACAATATACAATTTATTATTATCTTTTATTAATTTATCATTATCTTTTAATGCACAAATAGCGATTTGAAATGATACACATCTTGTCCATGGTACAGTTCAGAGCAATTTACAGTAATTTTTAATAGTAAATATAACTCGAGATTACTTGTTAAGTGCTATAGATTGAAGCCACTACTTGTAATAGTTAAATATAAATATAAATATAATAGTTAAATAGTTAAAGATAAATATTCCCGCTCTCACAGAGCCAGCCATGAAAATTGAATAAATTTTTAATTTCTTAAATCACTTTAAATATATTACAAACTGAATAAAAATATAGCACTAGAATGGCTTCACAGTACATAAACCAGATTTCTTATATATATATATATATATATATATATATATATATATATCACAACAATATATAATCACAACATTTAAGTAGAATTTCAGTAAAGAATTAAAGCACAAGCAGATTTTTAGCAAATTAAAGTACGAGCTGATGTATCTTTCAATTTAAAACTCGGTATGCTGAGATTGCGAAGAATGCATCGCATCATTCTCATATGATATTTAATTTGGCACCGATTATACTGTATCGAATATCAATAATTTAATACAATGATTTAATCTTATTTGATTATACTTCATACTATATTATATTTTAATACTATATATATATATATATATATATATATATATATATATATATATATATATATATATATATATATTATAGATTTGTATTATACTAAATTGTTTTAATAGCGTAGGGATAACGTCATGGAGTTTTAAATGATAGATCCTGAGGTGAACTGAACCCTCGTGAGTTCGAATCCCAGCAGCGCTGATCTGAGAGTAAAATCTCGGACATTCGCTGGACTGGTTCTCGGTTTGGTTTAAACATGTCGTGTTAAAGCTGATAGATATCAACTACTTGATCATTTCACTATTATACGTGTTTACTTTTATAATAATAATAATAATAATAATAATAATAATAATAATAATAATAATAATAATAATAATAATAATAATAACAATTAGAGTGCTACAGTAATCAATGACAAGCACTATTGAGTCAAAATCAAGCCGGCGAGCAAAAAGAAGGTCCAAAAGCGGTGTAATACCTGTTCTATATTAATATTTGAAAAATATAATCTCTCAAAATTTGAAGCTTGAATGTCCTAATAAAAAAATTATCAATAAAAGCTTGAATGCAACTACAAATTATAGTTTTTAACCACATTTTTCTGATGATAGTACCAGCTGACTGTTTTTTAAACCATAGAATAAAGAACGACGCATCTTTGTTACTTCGGAAACAGGATAGTGAAAGCAGGAGAAGAAGTTGCAGCTGCATGCACAGGAAGTAGAAATTTTGTTATTCATTATAATAACAAGATGGCTGCTACAACTCGCGAAGGTTTGTAAAAATATTTAAAATAAATTAAAAAATTATTTTACATTTATGAAATATTAGGCTAGTTTTTTTATAGAAGTGAAGGAAAACTACCTTTTCGTATGAATTCTTGTTAATTTTTAGTTTTATCATCTTGTGTTGTTGATTTTTTATTCAATGTGTAACGATTCTGAAACGTCGATATTAGAAAATGGCGATAAATCTTTCAAATCGTTGACATTGCGAAATTTTTGTACGATAGTGTAAAACATTTACTATTGAAATGAAAGCAAAGCATTAAAATTGTATGGATAAATTCGGACCGCCAAAACTGCGTGGTAAAAAATACAATTTAAACGTTGAGCTAGATCACGGTACTAACTAGGTGGTTAATTGGATGATATAATTTCTTTAATGGATTAGAAAGCTTCTATTTTCTATTATAACTATATCGTCAAGTACTGCCCAAATGAACCTTATAAAAACTTTCTTAGGTTTCTGTATAAACGTTATCAGTTGAGCCAAGCAAACATTATTTAAACGGTACAACTAAAAAACTCCAGATATTTGTCATACATGACATTCTGCCTATTTCAATTTTGACTATTGGTGACAAAGCCCTAAGATCCAAACAAATGTCAGAAAGGGAAATCTGTTGGTGAGCGCCTAGGCTTCAGAATTTGTTACAGAATTTTCTAATGCCAGTTCTAGTTAAACTGAGATTCAAGGGAAGATGATTATTATGTTGATAGAATATCTCTACTTTAAATAGGTATTTGTTATCTATAGATGTATACTTATTTATACTATTTGGCCACTAATGCTCTGCTATTGAAACCAATACTTTACTCAATTGCTATTGAAACCAATACTTTACTCAATGCTAATACTTTCAGAACTGGAGGCACAGTTTAGACAGTTTGAAGAAAAGAGTAAGGGAGGTAAACGCCCGATAGAGGATGGAGAAGAGAGAGTTGGGCTGGGGGCGAAAGGGCATTTTGATGATGCCATTTACGATCAGACACCTCACCGCAGGATGGAGGGCTATGTGACATCAATTGCTGCTACTGATGAACCAGAGGTTTGTTGAGTTTATTAAATTAAATAGTTCAAAGGTACATTTTGAAGATTGTGTTTAAGAAAAGTTTCAGATGGAAGTGTATGTATTAATATGGTTTGTTTTAACCGAGGCTGTTATATTTATTCTAAATGAACAGAAGGTATAAGTTTTGTATTTTGTATGATATTTTACAAAAGCAAAACAATTCAATTGAACATTATTTGACCAAATGAAAGATGTTATGATAAATTATACTGTTTTCTGACCAGTATGTATAGCAATTGACAAATTAGATAACTGATTGAAACAATGAAGTACATTTAATATATATATATACCTCTAAATATATATAGAAAAGAAGTTGTTGTTTGGCTAATAAGATTTGGGCGAGAAAGTTGTTACTTGGATGGATGAGCTGGATAGATCCTGAGCTGATTATTGATAGCCCTTGACAAAATTTGTATGTCTTTTACTCATCAGTTTACAACGGTTTTCTGATTGTCTATTTGGATTGAAGCTCTGTTACACAAATAATCTGTACTAATCTGTCATTTGTAGCAAATCTGTATCAGATAAACTGCAAAGGGGTCAGAATGCAGCTGAAAGAATATTTCTTATGCTCTAAAGCAAAAAATTACAATTTCATATTTGTGATATCTATCAATTGGCATATGCCATTGACAGACGAGAAGCATACATTAATTATATAGTTTATGTTTTGCTAGGTAAGCATAGCTTACCGTGCAATCGTGTTTGAAATACTGACCAAAAGATGAAGGTAAGTGACCACATGTAATAATTTATTTTAATTTAATTTTGTCTCATACAATAATTTCTTGTTTTGTGTTCAGGATGACGACGAGGACCATCAGCCAACACTTGGTTTGGTTCGGTCATTTGCTGCTTCTGATGAACCAGAGGTTTGTTGAGTTATATGAAATAGTTCAAGAGTACCCGTTGAAAAGTGTTTAATGCATGTTTGTATTTAAGCAGAGTCTTAAATAGACGTGTATGTTTTATATTCTTCTATGTTAATATTTTAAATGAACTAGGGGATAATTTTTTGTACTTTATATTACATTATATGACGGTGACATAATTAAATTGCACACTATATGACAAAATGTAGCGAGTAGTACTGACTGGCAATGAGCGTTGATAGATTCCTTTATTCTTCATAAGAATTACAAGAAAGGACAGTGACATTCAATCAAGGTTTGTTGAATGTTAGTGATGTAAGTGCAAATATGCAGATTGAATGCTGCCATGGTGCATACACCTGGTTGTTAATCAGAATTTCCAAGAGAATTTCTCTGAAGGTATCCAATGGGGCATTGAGGCTGGAGCCAGTGGCAATATCTACAAAATAATCAATCTCAGGCCAGTATGTGCGGAGTTCATATCCTGGGCTTGCCCGTCACTGACATCATTTTCAAGTGAGGTTAACATTAGCTTTTATCGAGTCAAGAATTAATCTTTATTTTGCATTACATCGACGGACATCAAGTACAATGAACGTATAGAGTGTGGCTTTGGCGTGTGTTGCAGGGCTATGACCCAATGGCTCAGCATCAAACTAAAAGCATAGCTTCCAGGGAGAACAACTATATGGCTCGCCGGGGTAAACTGGTCATCTCGCCTGAACGCCATGATCCATTCGCTGAAGGTATGACACTATGCTCTTAGCTAACTAGTCGTATATTTATTTAATATATATAGCTATAGTCACTGATGACATCTTTAGGTGAGAAATGAAATGAATGGTCGTTGCATTGTATTGCCATAAGGATGATGAAATTTTAGATTATTGTTACTGAAGAATACTGCATTTCATTGAGTGTGTGACGAATCGATTTATATTTTTTCTAATAAGAGATTGTAAATACTCCTATTACAGCTGTAGTTGTAAAAAAGACATATCGACAGCTGATGCTAAGAAAATTCCTCTAAAAATCATGTTTGTGAACTGGTAAAAACTATTTTTAACATAATTTATTAGCAAAGTAAGTGCGATTGAAATGGCAAATTTGCTGATGAAAGTACTTGAGCCTGATTGCCAAGAATTTACACATGCGATTTTGATTAAGTTTGGAAGATATGAACAGTGCAGTGTAAAGCATCTTTAAACTATATCCAAATATTTTGCAGTATAGATAATAATGATTTGATAGATTTTCACTTATTCTTTTGAGCTTGTGCCTATGAACAGTAATTTTGATTATAGATTTTTTGTTTGTATTATAAATAGTTGTTGAAAATGGAAGTTGTATTATATACATATATTGCACAGAATCCTTTTTGAGTGGGAACTCATCTAGAGTCTTTGTATTGAATAATAGACAGGAATTATGTTTTTGTAAATTTAAAATGTGAGATTTTTACTGACTGTCTATAAATCTAAATAATAGGTGATTTTTTCAAGGTCTTTATGCCACTGTGTGACCTGATTTGTGCCTCTTATGCTTTATATGTGGGCACATCATTTGGTAGTAGTTAAATAGGGGGGGGGGGGGGTTGTTATAAATACATTATGATTCCTGTGCAGGAAATCGCATAAGGGGTTTGGGTTGCTGTAACTGAAATGTTTTTGAAATATTTAGTAGGATAGATATGAAGGAATTACAAATTGATATGTAACCAATTTTGACCATGACAGTCCCTTGGAAAACAACTTTCTGTGCAGTGTAGATTTTATCGTATATATTTTATTCTATGCATTTTATTTATTTCTATGTATTTTATCTACATTTAATGAATCTCAACTAGACAACTAATCAAAGAAATGTTTTTCATACAGTGACGATCTATTGTGGAAGATTCTATGGGAATATCAGTAAAGGAAACGTATTAAGAGTACCACAATTTCTAGATGCTGCTGTTTTAGCCATTACGATCATACAACTTTCTCTAGATTTCATTAGCACACTTTGCACATTCACGATTCTTTTTTTGTAAATTTGGCAGTTGGCGTTGCTGTTGGATTGGAAATTATGAATTCCTATTGTAATTGTCTTTCTACTAAAAGGGGTCATAGGCAGAATGGAAGGAAATAGTGGCGGGGGCAGACTGAGATTATGAATCTTAGATGATTTAAAGATTCACTCATATGTGGACATGACGAGGACAAGAGGATGAGAGAGAAAAGTGGAAGCATTACGTACCAAGGACCTTCCAGTAGACAGTGCACTAAGAGAGAGATTGTAATTGTAATATTACTGCTTAGGGATTTTATGTGCGGTATGTTTTCTGAAAGAAAGATTACGGGTTGCTTTATTTCTTGAGAACTTGAAAATATTAATGTAAAGGGCAATGTTTTAATAAAAATAATATAATCAATTGGCTAAGTAACCCATTAAATTTGTCCCCTTTTCTTTATAATTTTGAAATTGTATGTGAACACAAAGCATTTTCCTTCACAGTTCTTAGACTGTATGGAAATTTAGTCCATAAATTGGTTTGATTATACTGATGTTCTGAAGCTAATATGAGCTGTAGCTGAGATTGGATCGCTTTAGTGCATTAAATGTAGATTTTGTTCATTCTCTTAATTGAAATGTAGGCTTTTCGGGTCTCGAAAAAATTCACAAAATAGTCAGCTTGCTATAGCAGATAGCTATAAATGTTTTGAAATTGGCTTAGATATAGAGCCAATGTTCAATTATACTTGGAAGTTGAATAACTAAAAAGGATCCCTTTAAATAAAGTTCCGGCTAAAGTTCTTTAGCTGAGTCGTGAAAGTGCTTTTAAGTACAGTTTTATCAGTTGTTTGCTTACTTGTAATTTTGTGCTCTCAATGTCCATGCAAAATATTTACAAATATTCTTTGCATAAGTTAGGTATTACATTGTATGGTTAACTTTAACAATATTAATTTAATAGGTAGTCTTTGTATAGCATACTTATTGGCAGTTAATTGAATGAATGAGGCGTAGAATAAGTTAATTTTCATTACATTTGACTTATATTCCGTATATCATTTGACTTATATTCCATATTACGTATGCATTATGTAGATGATTTGCAATTTAGTTGTTTAAGCCATGCAACAATGTAGCTAACTTTTAATTGATAGATTTAGAGTGTATATAGAATGCGTTTAGCACTGGTTTCGTTCGCTAAGGCAGGTTGGGGCTTAATGTATTCACGAGGGAGATTCGAGCCTGTATTAAATGAATTCCTAGCATGGCATTTATAAATTCTATGATTACATCCATGGAGGCAGCAGATGTGGGGGGATATATATAAAGATGCTATATGGAGCGCTTATGTTGAGGTATTACACAGTATATCTGAGCTGAATTCTAGGTACACACACACCCTATTGTTACAGCAGTACTTGAGAGATGGGGTGGAGATACAAGATGATGGAAGGAGATGTTGCCTACAGTAACGGTAGGGGGGACAGTAAGTAACGGAGCTGACTCTTGCCTTTATTCTGTGTCCTCCTGTGCCAAACAGCTGCCATTCCATAATTCTGAAGCTGCTGATTTAATTTCTGTACAATTTTTTACAAAACGCAAAATTAAATTTTAATTATAAGGTCCCTTTTCATATATCTTACTTTTAAAAAGGAAACTTTGGCAATCATAAAAAATGTTTGTCATTTTGACCTCCAAATTGAAGTAAGCCAACCCCTAAAACTAGATTAAATATTACAAGCCTCGGATCGGCAAAAATGATGTGTTAATTGGCAATTGTGCCGTGCAGCAGCTTCAGTGGTATTGAGACTGTGTTTCTGCTAGCAAGTTCCGCTGCATGTACCCATGACAAAGCTCTGAATGGTGGAGCAGCGGGCTGAGCTGTGCGGCAGTGTCGCTACCTCATTGAACGGTAGCTGTTTTATTGCAAAAGAGTGCTATATAATGAGAGCTCCTGCCTAAATTAATACTTGAGAGTTCTTTCATCATGAAAATGAAAACCAATATTCATGAATAAATTTGAAAAAAATTCCATGTGAATAACTTGCATGCGTATTGCAATTGTATTTTAAAGTATCTCCGGTTACTTTTTTATGCAAAAATGTTATATCCAGGCACTCTTTTGCAGGAGGTTTTGTTTGTTTACTGTGCTGATTTTTGCTGTGTGATATCTGAATACAATAGAACTAATTTTTGTGTTTGTCACGACGTTGTTCGTCGTGACAACACTGTGTTTGGTTGTTTTTACAGGAGGTAAAACACCGGATATAGCGTCAGTGAGAAGATCCTTTCCCTCGATCATGATGGAAAATCAGCTGAAGGCTAAAGAGGTTTGTTACTCCTCTAACATTATGTGGATCAGTATGTGTGGGGTCCAAATCCTGGGCTAGCCCATCACTGACATCGCTTTCGAGCGAGAAACTGCATTTAACATTAGCTTTACTAGCTTTTTAACAGTATATAAGTTTAACTCGAATAACTTGTTTATAATTAACTTGTTTAAGTTTAACTTGTTTACAATTAAAGAGATACATGCCATTTTATATACCAGTTGACATTTGTCAGTAATCTAACGTATAGATTGTAAGGAACATATCAAATTAGAATATTGTACAGTTTAATAAACTTGTCATGGGTCTGTGCTTGGGTCCTGTTTGAGACCAAATTATGAGACTTTTTCTGTCAGCCCTCTGTCAGAGGGCTGGACTAGTTTATTATACGAAATGGAGCTACCTTGCTCTCATTAAGCCATGAAGACCTATTGCTAGTTCATTAGTTTGTTTGTGACACATTAATAGCTTCCACAAAATTACGAAGATAGATAATAATGATAAATATATTCTATAATGATAAGTATATTCTATAATGATAAGTATATTCTATAATGATAAGTATATTCTATAATGATAAGTATATTCTATAATGATAAGTATATTCTATAAATTTAATTGTTATTGTAGAAAGCTCTGCTGGAGCAGATGAAGACAAAAGCCAAAGAAGGAACGCTGAAAGTCGTCAACAACGGTAACGCTGAGACGAAGAAGAAGCGTAGGTGGGACCAGTCTACCAGTGACACACCCGTCAAGCAGGCCAAGAAGGCTTCCAGTTGGGACGCTGTGGAAGCAGCTACCCCCTCTGACAGCAGGTGGGATGAGACCCCGGGCAAGGCTCGAGGGGCAGAGACACCCGGGGCCACGCCGGGCACCAGCATACACCAGTGGGACGCCACGCCCAGCCACGCTACCCCTGGGGCTGCTACCCCTGGTAGAGACACCCCTGGTCAGGCGCCTACACCCAGTGCTAGGAAGAACAGGTGGGACGAGACACCCAGGACAGAAAGAGGTTCGTCTTTCAGTGCTTTAAGTGCTTCACTGGACAATAACAGTGTTCTACAATTGAGACAAGTTTTAGTACAAATAATTCATTTGCATTTGTTATTCAATAGGAAATGTTATGGCATTTTACCCTAATTTTTTGTTTGTTATTTATCTAGATTTTTACAGAGCTATTTTATCTACATTTTTACAAAGTTATTTTAAAATTAATGTTTAACTATGATTTATACTAACATAATAAATAGCATGCAAAAAGGTCGCGGATTAAGTATTGTAATGCTTTGTCAATGCTTGCGCTTCAGTCTTGTTTTGCATTACTATTGTAACTATTCTAGCAGCTATTAACTAGTAACTATTTTACTACAGAGACGCCTGGTCACAGCGGTGGGTGGGCGGAGACTCCGCACACAGATCGTACTGGAGGCGGAGCTACGGGAGATCTCATAACAGAGACGCCTACTCCGGCAGCGAGCAAGCGTCGCTCACGTTGGGACGAGACTCCGATGAATTCTACACCAGGGGGTGGCATGACCCCCAGTGCAGCAACCCCCAGTGCCATGACGCCAGGAGGAGCCACCCCGGGAGGCTCTACCCCGGGTGGAATGACCCCCAGTGCATTCACACCGTCCGGATCAACTCCTGTGGGACCCAAGGCAATGGCCATGGCTACACCAACACCAGGTTTACTGTTGGTCTTTATATCGTGATCCTAGTTAGGTTTACATGATTGTGTTAGAAATATTTTCTCATTTAGACTCTAATAAATGGTTGTATACTATTACTATATTCTTTTTAAAGACTAAATTTCTACAGTTTTGGAGCTTGTTATGAATTAGAAAAGAAATTTTTGTAGTTAGTGCTGTTAGCTTGGGTCATACTCATCATCATCTTCCATTGAATCCCAGTTAACTAGGGTTGGGATATGAATATACCTGCTCCAGTCCTCTCTGTCCCACACCATATCATCTGTCTATCCCCTTTGTTTTGCTTATTCCTCTTAGTCACTGCATCCCATGTTAGTTGTGGTCTGCCCTTCTCAACTAAACCTCAAGATCATCCCTCCAAACTCTCGTGACTACATCTCCCTCTACCTTTCTCACTATATGACATTGACCATACCATCTCAATCTCGATTGAGCCAGCCTATCCCTCAGCACTCAAGTAATGCTGTTATAGTGGATCCTTCTTATAATTGATTGAATACCTGCACCTTATACAAGAGGTTCATTTGTAATGTTAATAGCTATATAATCTGCTGTACCTTAAAATAACTTAATACGTAGATTACTATCACATATAAATTTTTTATAAGTTCATCTCTTTAGTCCAAAATAAAGTTTTCTTTATTCACTGACTAATAGACTGGTTTATTAATTGATTGATTGATTAGTTTTATTAATTGATTGATTAATTGATTGATTGATTGATTAGGTCACCTGATATCGATGACGCCGGAGCAGATGCAGGCGTGGACCCTGCAGAAGGAGATTGATGAGAGAAACAGACCACTGACTGATGAGGAGATTGATGCTGTGCTGCCCGAGGGATACAAGGTATCTGTTGTTGTTGTTGTTGTTGCCTTCGTTAATTTCCATCGTTGTCTCCATCGTTTATCTCCAACATTGTCTCCATTGTCTCTCCATCTCCAACATTGTCTCCATCGTTAATCTCCAACATTGTCAGGAAATTTTGATATTATAGCTAGAGTTGCTCGTAAATTGCAATTACTTTTCATCGTTTGAATTGGCTGAAGGGAATATAGAACTTTTGATTTTATCATTCCGAAGGTGAACTGGTTTTTAATTACATTTGTATTGTTTGATTGTATTATAATTATGAGTTCAGTAAAATAGCAGATATTGAATATAGCAGAATGTTCAGGCAAATTTTTATTGTAGAAATTTAAAATTAAATTTTTAAAATTGTAAAAAGAATTTGAAGATATCTAAAACATGTGATATTTCATAACAGTGGGACTGAGCCGGTGACTTGTTCACATCGGCAGCCGATCAGTAGTTGCAGGGCTCAAATCCAGTGCTCTCCCCATCACGGAAATGCTATGTGAGCAGGAAACTGACGTTAAACTTGGTGTTAGCCTTAATAGCTTGTAAAACAATAAAGTAGTAATCTGTAAGTACGCTCATGTCCTGCTTGAGTTATTTGTATTATATGATTGCCGCAGCATATGTAACATTTTCAGCTGTTTTTCCCATTCAGTTTAGATTACACACACTTTTCACTTTTGATACAATGGCATGTGTGTGTTTATGCAGTTTATATTGTTGCTGTCAACAGATCCTTCAACCACCGGCTGGCTACGTGCCAATTCGCACACCTGCGCGTAAGCTGCTTGCCACACCCACTCCTATGGCAGGCACTCCAATGGGTTTCCGCATGCAGACACCAGACAGCAAGACCCATGTTGTTGATCTCCAGCCCAAGGGTAACCTGCCAACCATGAAGCCTGATGATATGCAGTACTTCGATAAACTTCTCGTAAGTTATTTTACTATTCTATGTCTGACAACCAATTTAATTACTTTCTTGCTTTTTGAGTAAAGAGAAATAGTTGAATTGTTTAAAGTGTACAGTCAATTTTCATCGAAAGAGGTGCAAACTTACAGCCATTCTGAAGCTACTTAATAAATATAGTTTCGCTGTTTGTGTGGTGCCAAATTCTTACTTTTTATTTAGTCAATGTCATATATCATCTTTCTTGCATTTTCTTTCATCATTTTACCTGGTATTTTGCAATTTTGTTGTGAATCACCTTGTAACTGCTATTAAAACCATTTTGAAATGAAAGTGTCTTTAATATGTGTCCATGAAGTTTTGTGAGATCAATCACTTTGAAATGCTCAAGTTTAACTGTGGCACGCAGCTATTTAGTGGCTACTCTGTGCCTCGCAGTAGACTGCATTTATTCTCAAGTGTACCCATGACACGACTGGGCTTTGTGCTGACTCAGACAGTTCAGAGCTCACAGCGATGCTATCAGTCGAGTTGTGTGCATCCCAGTCTGTCTTATTGCTTGCATGCTATGTTCTCTGTGTGTATCGATCGCTGTCTTCAATTAAGAATAAGCATTAAGTGGAGTACTCGAAGACTGATCGCGACAGAATTTACGAGGTTTTTCATATATTTATTTTGATCATTTTGCTGATAATTATCAATTTAGGTCCTTTTTTGTTATTTATTTAAATGTATTGCTACTTTTTCTTGCAAGCAGCATCTCATATGCATATTTTTATGAACATGTTCTGATATCAACAAGTGTGTAATTCTTCAAGAAATGCTTGGTGAATAAGTCGCTGAACAAAAGCACTCAGTGTATAGGAAGCAAATATTCAATTGATTAGTCCAATTTAAAAGATTATATTTTGAGCATCTTGCTGGATGAAATAATGTTAGCTATAAATATCTTGTCCGTCATAGTGACCAGCTATTGGCTGTTATGCCAATCTTTGAGGTGTGCTGAGGTAAAAGTTCCTAACCGTATGATAACTATTCTACTGATAATTACTAATGTTACAGTACTGTACATCATTTAAGCCTTACCATAAAGTTTTCTGGTTTAGTTTGACACTGATGAACCTGATTCAATGTACGTAAAATCTTAAAAAGTTACAGGCTTATTCCTGGAACCATGACATCTAGAACTGTATTCAAATGTGAATGGTCTGCTGTACGACAGATAGAATTTAAACATTCATATATACATGTACATTGTGCTAGCATATAGTATTTGTGAGAGGCTGGGTACACCTAGTGCAATTAATAGCCCTGTTACTCACACAAGTTGCTAGGCTATTTGAAGTAACAGATCTATTAAATATAAAGTTTTGTTTAGTAAAAAAATTTGATTGTAGCAATTAACTAACAAATTGAGGCTCTGTGTGTGTGTAATAGTCTGCCTGTATGTTTTTCCTGCCTGCAGGTTGATGTAGATGAAGAGACCCTGACGCCTGAGGAGCAAAGAGAGAGAAAGATCATGAAGCTGCTGCTCAAGATCAAGAATGGAACTCCTCCTATGAGAAAGGTATCCTACTCAGTCTACTCATTCAGTAGCCTCTTGCTCTTTGCCAACTGTTGCTGCTCCGTCCTGTTCAATGCTTCAATATTATTCATATTTATTTAAATATCATAAAAAAGATTATTTAACATATATTACATGTGTAATCTGGTGGAAAGTAACAATAACAAATGGTCTTAGGCCCTATTTAAATAGTACTTTTTACTTACAGAGATCATATTTTTGAAGGAAGATTGTTATCGTGTTGCTGACAATATCCTCTCTATTAAGTAATTTATTAGTGTAGTAAATGAGATGCAGTAAACCTTTGGTGCTTGTAGTGGACTGACTGTTGTTTCGCAGGCTGCCCTACGTCAGATCACTGACAAGGCGAGAGAGTTGGGAGCGAACGCACTATTTAATCAGATTCTGCCGCTGCTCATGTCTCCGTCATTAGAAGATCAGGAGAGACATCTGCTGGTGAAGGTGATTGATCGTATACTGTACAAGTTGGACGACCTGGTGCGCCCGTACGTGCACAAGATACTGGTGGTGATTGAGCCGCTGCTCATTGACGAGGACTACTACGCTCGTGTCGAGGGCAGAGAGATCATTTCTAATCTGGCCAAGGTCTGTCTTCTTCTCACTTGTAGCATTTAAACTTTATGTGTTTCATTTCTGTGCCCCTGAGATCTATATGCTGAGGATTTTATTGTTTGATAGATTAGGTGCTGCTGGTTTTCATGATTTTTGCTATTTAACTGACTAAATGAGCCATATGTATATTGGCTCCTTCATAGTTAGGTAAAAGATTGCCATTTTTGTGTAAACTATACTTATGAGCCTATTTTACGTTGCACGAATGATACTTTGATGTATGCGTTGTTTTTGTGCGCAGGCGGCTGGTCTAGCAACGATGATCTCCACCATGCGTCCCGACATAGACAACATGGACGAGTACGTGCGTAACACGACTGCTCGAGCGTTTGCTGTGGTAGCCTCGGCCCTGGGCATCCCGTCGCTGTTGCCCTTCCTCAAGGCCGTGTGCAAGAGCAAGAAGTCTTGGCAGGCTAGGCACACTGGTATCAAGATTGTCCAGCAGATATCCATCCTGCTCGGCTGTGCCATCCTACCTCATCTCAAGAGCTTGGTGGAGATCATTGAACATGGTTTGTACTTGCAATATTACTGTAGTTCTCCTGTTTAATATAGTACCAAAAATATTTTCAATACCTATTTCAAAATATGCTTAAAATCCGACCACCAAATAACACCAAATAAATGAAAGACGCTAGTTGAAGTGAAGCAGTTTACACTGGACTGTTGTTTGTATGTTCGTATGTATTTCTATGTAATCGACAATAAGACTTTTCAATGCCTTCAGATTTTCAATTATCTAAAAATTACTAAATATTAAATGTCTTAAAATCAATAAAGATAGCGACATGGAATACCTATGGTAGCTGAGCCAGTACCACGTTTGCCTGTTCCAATCATTATACTTGCACTATGTGCTGTTGTGTTGACAGGATTGGTAGTGGACCCAGTACCAATGGTCCAATCATTATACTTGTACTATATGCTGTTGTGTTGACAGGATTGGTAGTGGACCCAGTACCAATGGTCCAATCATTATACTTGTACTATATGCTGTTGTGTTGACAGGATTAGTAGTGGACCCAGTACCAATGGTCCCATCACTATACTTGTACTATGTGCTGTTGTGTTGACAGGATTGGTAGTGGACCCAGTACCAATGGTCCAATCATTATACTTGTACTATATGCTGCTGTGTTGACAGGATTGATAGTGGACCCAGTACCAATGGTCCAATCATTATACTTGTACTATGTGCTGTTGTGTTGACAGGATTGGTTGACGAGCAGCAGAAGGTGCGTACAATCACTGCTCTGGCTCTAGCCGCTCTGGCTGAGGCAGCCACTCCGTATGGTATTGAGTCATTTGACTCTGTGCTCAAGCCTCTCTGGAAGGGTATCCGCATGCACAGAGGAAAGGGTCTCGCTGCCTTCCTTAAAGTTGGTTACTTTCACTATATTCATCTCTTTAAAATAGACTAAGAAATGAAAGCTTTAGTAGAATCTTTTATATCCTTGATATATATGTTGTCTTTTTGATTACTTTCTAAATACTGTGTTGTTTTAAGGGTTATTTACCATTATGCACTTCCTATTGAAAAAGCTGGTAAAGCTAAGGTTAACGTCAGTTTCCTCACTCAAAAGCGATGTCAGTGATGGGCGAGCCCAGGATTTGAACCCCGCACCATCTGATCCACGGTCGAGTATCCTACCGACTTCACCACTGGCTCCAGCCGAATGATACATCGAATTTGAATGATACATCGACAAAATTACAGAAAAAGTATATCGTTTAGCCAGTGATAGTTTGGAAGAATTAGTATATTCATGACAAGTCATTGTTAACTAATAACTACTGTAAACTATTACCATGCAGTGGCTTTTAATTGTAACATCTTTGTCATGCCTAGCAACAGTTGCATGTCTGTTTGTTTAATATGCATGTAGATTCTTATAATAGAGATGTAAAATGTTGCTTGCTGTAGTTGAGCAAATCTTGATGAAATTATTCATATAACAAACTAGTAGTTGTTATCTTAGCTGTTGGATCTGGCTGATGGACTTGTTGTCATGATCACTTGCACGTTGTTGTTGTTATTAGTGGTAAGGCTGTAGAATAACTGACATTGCTACTGGATGTGTTACTATTGCCATTGTCATGTTGTTGTCTTGACTCTGGTACTGGATGTGTTACTATTGCCACTGTCATGTTGTTGTCTTGACTCTGGTACTGGATGTGTTACTATTGCCACTGTCATGTTGTTTTCTTGACTCTGTTACTGGATGTGTTACTATTGCCATTGTCATGTTGTTGTCTTGACTCTGCTACTGGATGTGTTACTATTGCCATTGTCATGTTGTTGTTGTCATCGTACAGGCCATTGGATACCTGATCCCGCTGATGGACGCAGAGTACGCTAACTACTACACGCGGGAGGTGATGTTGATCCTGATCAGAGAGTTCCAGTCTCCTGATGAGGAGATGAAGAAGATCGTGCTGAAGGTCGTTAAGCAGTGCTGCGCCACTGACGGTGTCGAACCTAACTACATCAAAGATGAGGTGCTGCCACCTTTCTTCAAGAACTTCTGGAACCAGCGCATGGCCCTTGACAGACGTAACTACAGACAGGTTTGTGCTGTGTGTAATATCTTTCTGTGTTCATATGCCTCTTGATCATCTTGTGATGAAGTATTTATTGTCAAGTGAAGTCAATTCCTTTGTTATATATTTGTGTATGGTGGATAATGTTGAGTCATTCACTTCAGTTATTGGACTTTCACATCTGTTTTCAAGAATTGCATATTTCGCTTGAGGTAGTTCAGAGAAAACATAATTTGTAGTGTAGGCCTGTGATTTGGAGCAATGGAATAATTTTGCCTACAATTTCTAATTTGATTGATTGATTGATCAGCTGGTTGACACGACGGTGGAGATAGCGACTAAGGTGGGAGCATCGGAGATCATCAGCAGAGTAGTGGACGACCTGAAGGACGAGGCCGAGCAGTATCGTAAGATGGTGATGGAGACGATTGAGAAGATCATGGCCGCGCTGGGAGCCACCGACGTAGACTCTCGTCTGGAGGAGCAGCTCATCGACGGCATACTCTACGCTTTCCAGGAGCAGACCACTGAGGTAGCTTTTTATTTGTAATTTTTTAAATCTTTGTAGATATATTACTGCAGTCTGTTCATGTTCATAGATATTTTCTTAATTGTGTGAAGATTTTCTTAATACCAGATACATGTTATTTAAACAGATTTGTAAAATGATTGAGACATTCTGTCCTACAGCACCGTTAGCTGCTGACCTACTTTAAAAACGTTTCTCAAGAAGCTTTTTGGATTTGGTTTTATTGCTTACATAAAATATGTTTGCACTATGTAGTAGCTACATTTTCTTTAAACGGGTGTATTGATGTAAAGCATTCCGTCAGATTTGCTATTTTGTCTAGTTCCATTGCTGTTAAATCTATTTAACCATACTTTTATCCATAGTATAGAATATGTAATATTATCAATGTATATACCAAATAGTATTAACATGAATGTTGTCGTTTTGTAAAATATAATCAGTCTAATATAAATGTGTGCTAAGGCTGTTGTATGATGTTTCAGGATATAGTGATGTTGAATGGATTTGGCACAGTGGTCAATGCACTGGGCAAGAGAGTGAAACCGTATCTGCCTCAGATCTGTGGTACGATCCTGTGGCGTCTCAACAACAAATCAGCCAAGGTCAGGCAGCAGGCAGCCGATCTCATCGCCAGGATCGCTGTCGTCATGAAGACTTGCCAGGAGGTCTGTGTATTACACTGTTGTTCTTTGACAGATGTTTGATTGTAATTGTTTGTAGCTTGCAGATGAGAATTACCATCAATATGTCAATATATTATATCATTCCATATTATATCAATATGTGGAAATTAAGAGGAAAGCGGAAGACAGAAGAGTGGAGGCGTTATGTACCATGGACCTACCAGTAGGCAGTGCACTAAGAGAGAGAGATTATATCAATATATAGGATAATATAATTATCCAGACAGTAATTAAACTGGGAAGGGAAGGCGATGATGGTGATGAATAATAATTAGAAATATGCCTATTACTTGTTTGTGTCTTGTCTTTTTCTAATTTAAGCTGTGAATTAATTCAAATCTGTTCATATTGTCCAGGTCAGTTCCTCTAGATGAGAAAATCAATTCTATGTGATGTGATTATATGATGCCTATGCTAAGTCTTTTATGTATGTATTTAGTAGGCATGGCTTTAAAGACAAACATTTAAACTCAAGATAAGATTAAGATCAACCTTTGAACCCAAGTAATTTATCTTATCATTTGAAACTGCTTTATGTATACGTTATTTAAATGCTTGTTTGATAGCAACAAGCGGTAGATCTATCATATTTCTGTCTGTATGAACAGGAGAAGCTGATGGGACATCTCGGTGTGGTATTGTACGAGTACTTGGGTGAGGAGTACCCTGAAGTACTGGGTAGTATACTAGGAGCCCTCAAATCTATTGTCAACGTTATTGGTATGACCAAGATGACTCCACCCATCAAAGATCTGCTGCCTCGTCTCACTCCCATTCTCAAGAACAGGTTTTTATCTGCTTCTGCTGTCTATCAGTTTTACCTCAGTTCATTTAATCAATCAATAAGAATTTAACGTCCGGTTACTCGCCGTAAGGCAATGTCAGGGACGTCTCTTGCAGATTAGGAATATATAGAAATATAATAGGGAGTCATTTTGATCTAGTGTCGTTCAATTCAATTGATTTATTGTATAGCATTTTACAATATAATAAATAATAATAAATATTTTTGTCAACATTTCTTGCAATACAACAAAATTATATTAATATTGTGAAATGAAATCTACATAATTTGATTTTAAAAATTGCTATTGAGGTTATTACGTGTTTCTACAAATTATCTTTTTAAAGATGCAATAACTATGCTGACCCGATATTTAAACAATTGCAGATTTTATTCGGTTGAATTTAATTGTTACACAGACACGAGAAAGTACAGGAGAACTGTATAGACCTGGTGGGTCGTATCGCTGACAGAGGAGCGGAGTTTGTCTCAGCGCGTGAGTGGATGCGCATCTGTTTTGAACTGCTGGAGCTGCTGAAGGCTCACAAGAAAGCCATCCGCAGGGCTGCCGTCAACACGTTCGGCTACATCGCTAAGGCTATCGGGTGAGTGTCACTACTCTGATAATATAATTGTTGTTCACTGCTCGTTGTTTATTCGTTAATAGCTACTGACTGAATACGTTAATGACAGATTACATCTCCTCAGTGATATCCTGTACATTTAAGATCATTTCAGGTTAGTGTTGTGACCTCGAGAAGTTTCATTATGGCTAAAATTTTATTTATTATTTTGCAGGTTTCATTTATATCATTTGGATTTTCGTTTTGCTATCCAGCAGCGGCAGTCTCTATTCTTGATTAAACCTGTAGTAAATATTTGCTAAGGGCTTGTATCCTGTTGTATTCCATCATGTACTATTAAAGCTTTATTGTAATGCTGCAGTGTATAATTATTATTTAACAGTCCACACGACGTTCTGGCCACACTTTTGAACAACCTCAAGGTACAAGAACGACAGAACCGCGTCTGCACAACCGTTGCTATAGCAATCGTTGCAGAGACGTGCTCGCCATTCACAGTTCTTCCTGGCCTCATGAACGAGTACCGCGTGCCAGAACTGAATGTGCAGAACGGTGTCCTCAAGTCTCTGTCGTTCATGTTCGAGTACATCGGAGAGATGAGCAAGGACTATGTGTACGCTGTGGCACCGCTGCTTGAAGATGCTCTCATGGATCGGTTAGTATCGAGATACTATTACTGAGCATTTGAGCTGGTAGTGAATTAAAGATAGTAGTGAATTAAAATCGGCCGTGGCAATAGTTATATAGTACTACTTCTGCTATGATAGTAATATGGTATGCTGGTATATAAATATTTCCGTGCATTATTTTGTAAATTCTGAGATTAATACAGATATGCACATATTATGACAAACTTGTAATTCATGCTGCTTAACGTTTTTTGTTAGAGATTAATTTTAATTTAACAAATTCTGAATTGAACTAGTTGCTGATGGAAAAATATACCAATAATTAAAATATTTAGCTAATGCTGATTTTCTGTGGTTACAGAAAATTCATTTTCTACTGGTTTCAATCATTTATTTGTTAGTCGACTGTCTTATGATTGATATGATATATATATTTACTGTGCAGCGATTTGGTACATCGGCAGACAGCCATGGCTACCATTGGGCACCTGGCGCTGGGTGTTTATGGGTTTGGATGTGAGGACGCTTTGACACATCTCATGAATCACGTGTGGCCCAACGTGTTTGAGACGTCGCCTCACGTTGTGCAGGCCTTCATGTCGGCCATGGAGGGCATGCGCCTGGGTCTGGGACCCTCCAAAGTTCTACAGTATACACTGCAGGTTCTTATATCCTTCCAGTCTGTTCTGTCCTGTTTTGATCTGTTCTTCCAGTCTGTGTTATTGATATTATATTATAGTAGTTACTTGTCCTATTTGGAGAGTTTATATCCTGTATAGGTTTCAGCAACTTTACTCTAATTAGTAAGCATTATTCTTTAGTGAGCATTATTCTTCAGTACTGTTAATGTATTGCTTAATTTTTTGCAATTGGGAATCAATTTGTGATCCTGCAGTGTAAATAATTAGTCGACTACTATTAATCTTGTAATTGTCATCATATTCCCTTGAATCCCAGTTAGCTACAGTCAGAAATTACTTTATAAACTACTAATCTTGTGATATTAAATATTATTGTGACATACTCTTGTTTGAAATATTCTTTATACTTTCATTTGGTAGGCTTAAAACATTTAAAATTGCAAACTTGAAACAACGATCCAATATTGATATTGTAATGATATTTAATGTTGTGTCTGTGTAAAGAATCGCTGATTTTCCGTGTTGCAGGGTCTGTTCCACCCTGCGAGGAAGGTACGAGACGTCTACTGGAAGGTCTACAACACCGTGTATATAGGAGCTCAGGACTCCATGGTTCCTGCCTTTCCACGAATACCAAACGACGACAAGAACCAATACATACGCTATGAACTGGATTACATATTGTAAATAAATCATTGCTAAAATGACTCTTTGGTTTAGTGCAGGACTGTCGGCGATTTGTTAGCCGAATACAGGGATGCCACATATCGATGCGAAATAGAACAACTCTTCAAACGATGCAAAAATGTCGTTATGATAAAAAATTGAGATGAGACAGTCTTGCACTATGCCCACAAACTAAACATGTTATTAAATCACACTACTTCGAAATAAACACTAGTATGTCAATACTACGTGAAGTTGTGATTTATTGTACCGTATTAATATTAAAATCATTGTACCTTACTAAAAATCACCAACTATGTGTGCGATTGTTGTAATTATATTTTGTGTTTTGTGACGGCACTTGATGTAGAATTGTTAAAGTAACTATGTTGGTCTTGGTCACTTGTGATTAACTGTTTGCAGATAAATGCTACATGTATTATTTAACTGAACTAATTAAATTTTCCGCAAATATTTTAATATTTAAACAAATACCGAATTAAAACTAAATAGATTGTAGTTTAAAATAGATCCAAGGCATATTCCTGCAGCGCTTATTATATATCGCTTAAACATGAAAAAGTACAACCGGTTGTCTCATCGCCCGCACTGTATCTGCCTCTTTATCAAATCAACTCGGGCTTTGTAAAGTATATGTTTTGTTCTTTTAAGTGGAGTATGGACTAGTTATCATGTTACTTCAACACATTATTGGAGGGTCCAATTAGTTTTCAAAACGCTTTTACATGTGACTTGTTTCAACTGAACTTCTTGTAAATGCCGCATCATTATTTACCGATTACTTCTAATTAATACCTACTGCGGCTAATTATGATTATTCCGTTAAATTGTATCTACAAATTGGATGTTTATATTAGAATTATAACTAATATGAGCTTGTTGGTTAATTAATTATGCATTGTTTTTAATACTTAATTAAAATGAATGATATCCAGAATTAAGTGCTGACTATAATGCGCAATACCTAAACGATACTGTTGATATCGTTGTACTTCCAGTTTTACAGACATGAAACTTTGAACATAAAATATAGGTATCAGCAATTGCGTTGATAATTTCAATGTTACAAAATAGATTCACTATATAATGTATATAATCTATTACTAATAATAATAATAAAGGTTTAACGTCCGTTTCCTCATACAAGGATGATGTCAGGGACGTCCCCCCATCAGATGTCACTACAAATCGATTCACCCCAAACGATCTGAAAAAAAAACACGTGCTGAAGAGAAATAAAAGATCCTAAACAGTGCCGGTCCGGTGATCACAAAAACAGTCAGGCAAGATGAAATAGAACTATGGTGGGAAGAGATGTGTTTCAACTTCCAACGGAAAGTGGAAGTAGTAGGGAAAGTGGAAGTAGTAGTTGGAAATTCTACTTTTTGTTAAAAGCACACAGAAGAAAGCTATTGAAACTAGAGCTAATACTAATCAGTAGTTAATCGTTGTTTGTTTTTGTAAGGTATAGAGTAGGTGTGTGCAGTTTGCATATCGCATTCTTTGGCGATGTAGGTGTGTGCAGTTTGCGTATCGTATTCTTTGGCGATGTAGGTTTGTGCAGTTTGCGTATCGTATTCTTTGGCGATGTAGGTTTGTGCAGTTTGCGTATCGTATTCTTTGGCGATGTAGGTTTGTGCAGTTTGCGTATCGTATTCTTTGGCGATGTAGGTGTGCAGTTTGCGTATCGTATTCTTTGGCGATGTAGGTGTGCAGTTTGCGTATCGTATTCTTTGGCGATGTAGGTTTGTGCAGTTTGCGTATCGTATTCTTTGGCGATGTAGGTTTGTGCAGTTTGCGTATCGTATTCTTTGGCGATGTAGGTTTGTGCAGTTTGCGTATCGTATTCTTTGGCGATGTAATATTCTTTTGTTTATATATAAGACCGAAAACAAAACTGATAAAGTAATAATCTAACGTTAATTTATTTATAAATGATATGCAACAAAGAGCATAAATGTTATATAATTAATTCAAGTTCTACTGGATGAATGACTTTATACTGTAAAGTAAAGAGGTTAGCGATTGGAATTATCATTTGACGGTTAAATGCGAAGCACATTGCACCTAATCATCAGTGTCGCGGGTGATTTCTGCCACGCGTTACACAATTTTGGCAGTTATACTTTTAGTTACACTGTGTCAACGGCGAGGATTAAGCAACTTGATATTGTTCTCTTGGCCTACAGCCTGCTAGCAATATTTAGAACGCCATTAATGAATTCCAGGTAATTAAACACTGTGTAGAACTGTAGATTATTGGTCACGTGACGTTTAGTCAATTTTGACCGATAGCCTTAAATCGTTTATCTACTACATAACGTATCTTTTGGAGTAACTACTAATTAGTAGTTATTAGTTGATATTGAATATCGTGCACATCTTTCTAAAGGTACTTATTAAGGCATGTGATAAATGATGTAGTGTACTGTAATAAAACATTTTTGTGACATTATTTGACTGCATTGATGTCATGTGTTACACGATAAGCTTCGTCAGCAGTCTGCGCACAACATGGATAGTTCTACTGAAGTAGTTCTATTGTGGCCAACTTCATATAATAACTGACGTTTATGCTACTAGACAGACCAGTAGGCGCAGTATTCAAATTCAGTGCTAGCCAGTAGCCAGCCTTGCCAATGTCATTCAAACGTTAACCATCGCTCTGTTATCTACGTTAGCGATGGCTTTATAACACTTGTAGCTTAAATTCACTCTTTAATTAAATTCAGTTACTTTTCTCTGCACGTTATTCTAACAATAGCTAGAAACACCAACGCGGATGGACATGACTTTATTCATCAGTACGAATTGCAAGAAAAGTTAGAAAGTTACGTACATACGGGATGACTAGATTCATTTAAAATGAAAAATATCACAGTGTCAGCTGCTTTAAGCTCATCGAACAAACTTATTAAAATGAACAGTCTTAAGATGTCATAAAATGCAATAAAGGATAAAGTCAAGCATAAAATAAACAGGCAGTGATGACTTGTTGATAATACCGTTTATAAGTATATTCCGAGTTCATATCACTAGAACAATAAAAATATAGTAATACGCATTATAGTAAATGATCAACCATGTTGATATCTATCACGTTTCATACCACACGTTAAAAACGTTAGACAATTTATTCCATTTTCAAAAGAGAATCTGTCCTGCGAATGTCCGAAATTTTACTATCAGATCAGCCCGGCTGGGAATCGAACCCACGAGAGTTCAATTCACCTCGGGATCTGTCATTTAAAATTTCATGACAATACCCGACGCCTCTAACAACTATGCCATTTAGACATTAAAGATGTGCTGCATAATTAAAAGTCAAATTATGAAATTAGTTACAATATGACAGTGTCATATGGCATTTCCAGTTTAAGCAATAATAAACATGTAAATATGTAATAAAATAACATCATAATATAATAAAAAGTATGGAATACAAGGATAACCACGTATATTCATTCATAAATATATAAAAAGACATAAAACATCAGGCAAATTAATCCTACATTTAAATCTTATTTTTTTAAACCACCAGATACAGTGAACAACTGCCACTAATATACAGAGGGAAGGTGACCAGGCACGCTATGATCCTATGCATCAGACATGCGTAAAGTCAGCAATCATCTCTAGCAGTCATCCACTAAAAACTGATACTAATTGACAGGCTCACAAGGAACAGGAGAGCTCGAGTGGTGCGCTGCACATCCGAGATTTTACCCTCAGACTAACGTGATGAAGAACTGATCTAAGATCATCTGAATACGAGTTATCAGATACAACCGAGCCAATGTCACGTGATTTATAACTATGAACTCAGAAAACTAATCAAGATCATCTGCATATGTGTTATCACGTACAACCGAGCCAATGTCACATCACATATGACTATCAACTCATGGCAGGATAACAGCTATGATGTATGAAAAAGTGTCATAAATATAATATACAGTGTGTGTAGAATAGTACATGAGAAATCTGCAAACGCCAAGCCTAGTTTACATAAGATAACTTTCTAGTCAATACCGCAACATAATATAAAAAATTACTTACGAAACCCTGCGCATGCTTCACCTAATAGTGCACATACTAAGTAAAATTCTAATAGTTTATACAGCGCCCTGTTAATATCAGAAGCTCTTGTTTAGAAATATAAAGACAAAATTGTCAGTTAGACAAAGGCCACAAATGATGTAGACAATATGCCGAGCTGCTGCAAAACCTACAACAATAACGACAAATATTTATTATCTGCAGGCATGAAAGCCCATTTCCAATCTTGTCGAAGACGTTCCAGAACACTGACATTCTGCCTGGATAATCTACAACATAAGTCAATAGACAATATGCCGAGCGGCTGCAAAACCTACAACAATAACGACAAATATTAATTATTAAATTATATTTAATATCTGCAGGTATGAACGCCCATTTCCAATCGAGTCGGAGCCGTTGCAGAACACTGACATCATTCTGCCTGGATAATCTACAACATAAGCCTACAGTCGTTAAGACAATTTCCTTCTTTATGTCCTAGAAGATGAATTAGAAAACGTCTGAAATCACAAGAAAATAATATAAAAATATTTGCCCAAACAAGAACACCTGCACATACAAATGCACGCAACTAGACTAAGAAAAAAATATATGAATAGTGAAAAGATTTTGTCCAGCAATGTCGAATTACGTCCGATCCTATAGGTCTCCGTCAGTCTATAACCCTTCTGCGGTTCACATCTATCAAACAAACGACACTATAACAAATCTCATCTTCAGTTCCTGTCAACAGATTCAAAATTAATCAACATCAATGTAGTAAAGATACCGACCTACCAATCATATTCTCTACAACAATTCGCTGTACAGTCAAAGTCAATACTCATCAGTTAATTCTTGCAAACATACTCGTAAGAGTGTGTTTGCAAGAATTTGTACATGATCTCTTGTGAGTTGAGATTCTTCATTTAGACCTAGACAGTTTCAATGAAATTTTGAAACTGCTGTACAAATGTGGTTTAAAACCCTTACACTTTATTGCACATGGTCACTACGCCTGCAAGAGTAAAATCATTAAGAATCATAAAAAATTACAAAAATTTAATTAAACTTCTTCAAAAATAACGTGGAATACCTGAAAAGGCAATATATAACAAGAAAATAAACTATTTCATTGTAAAATTACATCTAGGCAGCAATTATATTGTAAATTCTTTCATATCGCATGATCACTTACAAAAAAAGAAATACAAGAAGAATCATTAAATTAATTGTACTCATTAAATGTGTCGATTAGTTTTCAATAGAAAGCACAATTGTTTCCAAATTTATTAAATATAGAACTTTTTATGAAATTTGCACTGTCACACACTGACATAACTATTGCACATACTGGTTAAAATATTTCAAAGTAACTCAACAATGCAAAGGCAAGATAATACGTATAAAAATAATATCACAGATGGCAAGTATTGCAACAACAAAAGATCAACTACAGACGCATAGTAAATGTAAAAAGTACTTCCTGCATTCATATAATACTTAACAACTCTGATATAGTCTTATGCCTTACTACAATCAAAACTTCTACAATCAAATCAACAAAGCCTTCAACAAACTTTAAAAAGAGAAAAACCATTGCGACAAAGCCGCCTGATCAATAATTATAACATATGCTCGTTCTGCTAAATATGTTAAGCGAATCAAATATATCATCAACAGAATGGCAAGTCCACAATACATTGCAAAAGTCATAAAAAATTAATTAGTGTAGAGATGAAGAATTGATGTGTCGTTGTTGCAGCATAGCTAACCGTCTTCAGTTCCTGCAGATGATCTCAATCCAGTTGCTCGCTGTTTGTTGATTCTTGACAGGGACACAAGAGCCCAAGCCATACTAATTAGACTTTATTGACTCTACAGGGCAATGATTTTCAAACATTTGAGTTAACGCTCAATTTTCACAAATTTAGTTCGTGTATCATTCTAAAAAATTTTTGCTGACCTTTTTTCACCCTTTCTTCAACTTATTCCTTTCCCAGAGAACAAAGAGTCGATTTATACATGATTTTTATACCATAGATTTTAGCTCGCTGTTTTCTGTTAAGTGTAAGATAGACACATAAATTTTAACACATCATTTCTTGTCAAACATCCACCGCCATTTAGAGCTATATGTCCAAATTAAGAGTTATATGCCCCCAAAATCTCCCCCCCACCGCCCTTGAGGTCACATTGCCCCTAGGCAGATGTATCGACACCTTGAGAACCACTGCCCTAAAGCTAATAGAACTTGGTTATTGAAAAATAAGTCTTGTTTGTATTTTATTTATTCTATATAATCTATTTTATAAGTAAATATTAGACCTACTGGTAGAAAGTATTGAAGCGGACACCGGAAAGTGTTTTACTGCAACAGCTCTCTCCTTCACGCTGACTGAGAGCTCAAAGGTAACTCAAAAATACAGCAAAATACTTTTCAGACGCATATTCTATGAATCTATTTCTATCTGCAAAATGAGCACAAACGTCATGTCTAACGTCAAGGTTAGAAGTTCACTACTATTCATAAAAGCTGAAAGAAACGCTCTAGAAGCTACAATCAGGGTTTAGTTTTAAAATATTATTTGATTACTAAAGCCTGACTCTAATTTTCTCACGAAAATCACAGCCTTGTCGTTGTTTTTATACAATCTCATGAACAGTCTTACCTGCATTAAAACCATGTGCAAACAAGAGTCTTAATATTTTAGTTTCGGTCCTAGTATTTTAAGATACATTAGTTGTGTCTTAAAATATAGTTACTGATGAACTATAACTGAAACTGCTACTAACGAATATGTAAAATGCCTATCCGTGTCAAACCATTTTTAAGAATGTTGTTTATAAACATGGTAGAGATATATAAGCCTACTCCTTTAATACCATTAAAATTTCCTAGAAAATTATTTTTTAGTTGAATAAAACTATTAGGATACATGTAGTTTTGAAATTTAGTCAAATTGGCGGAGATGCGGAAAGCAAGAGTAGTCTCAGGGCATGTACTACAGAACCCTACAAGAACACTTTTAATGACTATTAATCATTTTAAGCTAACGCCTTGGCGTTGCAGAAATAAAAATTTCTGAGTAGAAAAACCTGAGCGCAATGTGAAAATAAAATTTCAAAACTTAAAACAAGAAATAATATTCATTCTAATTTTGTGCCTTACTTAAACAGTATGACGCTGTACAAAAAAACTTGCTTTTGTAGAAATGGCATTGTTTTTATTAGACTTGACATTCGTACAATATAAAGTATGTGAGCTCCTCCTAAAAAAAGCAATATAAGTTACTCCTAGAGACCATGTCTCTCTCTCTCTCTCTCTCTCAGTGCACTGCCTACTGGCAGGTACATAGTATATAACGCCTTCAATCATCTTCTATTTTCCTCTTCATGTATACATGCAAATGGATCTTTATATCATCTATAACATTCCTATTGATATACCTTTACTTTGGGGGGATTCTGCTTATGACGAGGTGGACCCCTATGCCTTCCTCAGCTAGAGACCATAATTATCATTAATAAAAATAATACATAAATCAAAGTAAGCCTCTACTAAAAGACGGAACTAGTTAGGCATTATACAGTATACCACAAGCAGGGAAACTTAAACCAATGCTAGTTTATACAATCATATTAATGCAGACATTCCATCAATAGAAACATAATACACAAATATAATATTTTAATGAATTTTTGACGCAGTCTGTATACACGGGTATATAGGCTGCATAAAAATTATTCTCTTTCCCCTCTCTGAAGAAACTTTGTCAAAACTTTCGTACCGGATTTCTGTTTGACATGTAAATTTTAACGATAATTCCTGGTCCAGTTTTACGTAGGTACTACAAATATCATTGAAATACATACATGTAGAGTACAAGGCGAGTTATACCCCTTTTTACACATTAACCCTGCCATTCATTATTACATTTCTCACTTAAACACACTTTAAATTACTCTATTATGTTGAACCTAAAAAGGACTGCTTGGTCTTTAATGAAAAAACACCGGCAAAGTAACTATTTGATTTCTTTATCGTCAATCACAATGCAAGACTGCAACCTTTTCAGAAAGGTGCATAGTGCCTTATTGCTAGAAGCTCAGGGTAGCTCATTATAGATAATTTGTAACGCATGGCGTCGGGCTCACACTACATAACTGCTTATTTCTCCTCATATGATATTGAAAAGATTTAAAATCAGAAGAACATAGATTTGTTTTGACGCACAAAGTTATATAACCTGTGCTTCAAAAGTAGCCACTAGTGTGGACATGAAGTAAAGGTTATTGCCAAGCCACTAAAAAAGGCAGGGATACATAAAGTATGCACAAATTCCAGCAATATTTTACAACTTAAATTAAAAAAATAAATAGTAAAACTCTTCAAAAATCAGTATAGGATACATGTAACTCAGTGCTATGTACACGGCATTCATACCAACACATAGGATTGTGATGCAAAAAAGGATATAACCAGACCTGTACAGCACGTATCATCATGAAATATAGAGGAAATGCATAGAATTGGACCAACTATGCTGTCAAATATTTATACGAAAAACAGGCGTCAGGTACAAAAATTATTAAACATTTTCTTAAGGGGGCCATTTTTGACACAGTCTGTAGGTCTATCTTCCTAGAAATTCAGTCAGGCTTATAGATGTACTTTACAACATCTTCAGGCACATAATAATAATAATAATTATAATAAACGGTAATAATAATAGTACTGGGTCAGAAAGTAGGTACAGGCTTATTTAAGACACACTTAGACTATTTAACAGATTCTGTCAGGTTATAATCAATTCTTTCAATTGTATATCATATCTTTGCTATTGGTAGCGCCAAATGGCAGCAAGCTCGGAAACAAGATTAACCTTCCGCACATTAGCCTAAGGGGATATCCACCATTCGCCAACAGATCTGGTCTCTGAACCCAGGCCACTTGCATTTGGAGCAAACACTCAACCCACTAAGCGATATCCTTTCCTATATTAATCATTCAATGGTCGAAGACACCACTATGCAAGCAACAGAGAACACATAAAACGAGTCACACATCACAACATTACTTTTACAAATAACACATTAACGGAGTGAAAATATTATTCTAGAAATCGCTCCAGCTCAAGATCCAAGGCCCTCATTTCTTACCATGCATAATGTCTTGAATGAAACAGACCATACAAGTTGAAAATATCACAGAATAAGATTAGAATAAGATTTGCGTTATCTAAAAGTATCGCCTGAAGATGTCACTAGTTGCTTTTTTCAGTCTCAACGAGTTTTACTAAGCAGTATTCTGCAATTCAATTGGAGCTTTTAAGTCGAATCACATTAAGTAGTGGCAACACAACACACAAGCATAGTACACTAAATGCATGCAAGTATTATAGTATATTTTAAAGAAATATACTATACCTGCATGAAATATAAATTAATATATTATATTTTTCAAGAAATATATAAATAATCTAGCACTCTAACCAATATTGAATTAGGAAGGCACCAATAAGTATAACACTAATGTGCCATTACGAATAATAATTTACGGCATAAAACATTGTTATGCTCATATAGAAAAATACATTTTATGTAAATATGAAAATTAAAACTCTCAATATTTTAAAGCTGCTATGCTTACAATGTAATTCTATTTTAATTTCAATATTTGTTAATTAAATCCAATAACATCAATAGGAGAAGCTCACATACTAATACAGTAAAAATATATTCAATGATGCAGGGTTCTAAAAGACGGAACAGTAAAAATATTGATTAATATTTTATCGCTATTTTTAAAGACTACGTAAAAGACTTAAGAGTCTTTTAATGGAAACTATTCGCCAAAAGAAAGTGTAGAATCGCTGCCGGTTCATGATATATTTTTTAAAATTTTATTATTTTTAAGAATAATTTATTTTTGTTGCCCTGTATTTAAAATCTTAGGGATGGAGACAGCAATCGATTTCATTTGTTTTCAAACAGAGCCCATAAAGCTTGCCATATACAAAAAATAGTGTCTTTGTTTGTAATTCTTACAGTACTCTTTCAAGCGATATTTGAGGTTCAGTACCACCGTGCATACATGAGAAGCTTGAAGTACTTTATCGAGCACCCTACATACAGCAGCCTCAAGGTACAAATTGGTACACATACTCCCATAATCTAGCTCAGAAATGAACTCCACTGTACAATACGTAAATTTTAAATTTGTGTGAAATGGCACCAGATAATATGCATTATCTCATAAACCAATGGCTCGTAGAATCATTATCATTGATACCATCAACTCAAAAAATAGAGAATTCTATCGATATACCTGTATACAAAGGACAAAAAAAGAACAAGAAAGCATCAACTTCTTAAACAAAACATCATTTAATTAACCAATCAACTTAATTAACCAATCAACTGTACATTTAAAGAGTTCTGCTGTTTAATATTCGAACATTGGACTACCGACCGAAGTTGTACTTCAGTTGGATCTTAAACTTGAGGAGACATGTAGTGGAAATTTCATGTTTCGTGAGGGCAAACTAGCAGAGGAAGCCATTGAAAACAACCTCATAAGATATATTTTGTCACTTCGAAAGTAAGGTGCCAATGCTATGATTAACCTATTGGCTCAAGACTTATCAGCGAGTGTGGTAGGGGGGCTATTAGATCTTCTTTGTTGGACCTAAAATTTAATAGAACTACTAAGTGAGAGTATTGCATTATATAATCTAGAGAAATGCTTACAGCCATCAAAACAGGCAGAAGAAACTGGCACGAGTAGTATCCTCGTTATTATCGGCGTCAATTAAAATAATACTATATCCTTTAAATAATCAGATACATTAATTAAAAAAATGAGAGTTCTCCTTAAGTATAATCTCTTACAATATGTCAATTAATTGGTTATAGTCATGCATAATAAAATAATACTATATCCTTTAAATAGCCAGTTACATTAACTTAATCTACTTTGTATTTCCAGTTAATTTTTATCCTCCCATGGTTTCTAGCTTCAACAACAATTACTTAGTTTAGTTCACTACTCCATTCAATGATTATTTTCAAGATAATTTTTTCTCTCTTTCAAATTTGAATTTTGTCACTCACTATTACCCCCCCCCCACCATGAAGAAATATTTCATTAAAAATTCGAAGAACCTTCAATAAACATTAGTAGTGTATCTTTTACACTGTAATGCTGCTGCTGACTGTACAAGCAAACACAAATCTCATATGTAGCAGAACAGTCAAATTGCTTGTTGATATAAATTTCATCTCCCATGTAATTGACTATGCAACAAGTGTATATGATGTGTAATTTTCTATGTTGCTTCTGTGCTGTAACTTTCTGCAGTTATCAGATGGAAGTAAAATAAACGAATATTAGTAGTATTATTATTTACTAAACTGATCCAGGTTCAAAATCAGGTACAGATCAGTCTGAGTTCAAGCACAGATAAATACAGAATAACTTTACATATATAATGCTCTATAACCATAAAAGATGGGCATACAATAGGTGTACAGGTGTATCAATTTTGAATAAGAAACAGAAGCTTAGTTCGTTTTTCAAATGTAAAAAATTGATAAAATTAAACAGAAGAATATCAAAACCAAAAATAAAGAAAGAATAAAACTTTAATATTCGAGAAGGCCATACAGGAAGTTAAAACTATACGACCTAAAATATAAGAAGTAGTATAGCTCAACAGTAGCTAAAGAAAATGAAGATGTAACTCTAATAATAGAAAGTTTCTAGAATTATTATTATAACTGTCAAAGAACTTCTGCAGAGTTTCAAATTGTTGATAGAATTAAATTTTTTGACTTTTTTCAATTTTCGCCTAAGCTTAAATCAAGTTCGCACACACACACACACAGGAGCTCACAGTTCAACTAACCTTTCTCCCAACCAAGTATATTCTGTCTTAAAAGTATATTCCTTCGTTAAAAGTAAAATGCTAAAACATATATATCCAGATAGTTTTAAAAGTAGCTTCGCTCTTTAAATTACACTAATGAATGTGAGAAATGTTCTCTCACATTCATTAAAATCTCTGAGAGTCAACCACTTATGCACAGGCACACAGAAAAGACTTTTTGCTTATTTATTTTTGCAGGCACCGAAATGTAGAATCTCAGAAACAGCGTCTCCAACAAAGCAATATAGATCCTGCAGAATATCATAGACTCCACATATTCCATCCGATCATAAGTCAGACCAGTAAACTATCAATTAAAGCAGTTATCCATTAAGTTCCAACAAATGAAGAAACAACATTGACCAACCATATAAAGAGATGAAGATTATTTGGCAACACCAACCACGCATGCAATCCCTCTATAATCTCCCTATTTGAGACTTACTGGTGTACAAAATTGATGCCCAAAGCCAAAAAAGTCAATGGATTCAAAAAAACTAATACAGCGACTCCCAGTAACATCATCATCATATCATCATCATCATCATAATCCTCCCTTGAATCCCAGTTTAACTAGGGTCGGGATACGAATAGACTGTCCCAAATCCTCTCTCTCCTACATCACACCACCAGCCAATACCCTATTTGAGACTCCCAGTAACAAAAATCATAAAAGATGTATTGCTGCAATTGTGATATATACGGCCAACAACAACAGTCAGCAGCAGCAGAAGTCACCCCAATCCCATTTAGTTAACATAGTGGCAGATTTGATACTGACCCCACTCTTTCAACCCATCCCGATTATATCAGTTACTTAAAGGAACTAACAGAAAAAACTTTTATCGTCAAATATATTACCTCCCAGTGTTAATTTATAGATAGTACAATCTAGTATACTAGATTTGCTGAAATTATTTTATTATTAATGTCTTGTCAATTAGTTTTCTACATACTAATAGTAAATGTCAAGAGAAGTCCATATAGTGTATGGTGAATATGTCATAATGCATTAACTCTCATGGCCTATTGCTAATACGGTCTTGCACATTTTTTATGCAAATTCCTACACCTTATTAAATAATTCCTATACATTACGGCCATAGGCTCTTAAAGTCCTAATAGTTCTTGACTTGAAAGTCTCATTCTGAATGAACAAGAATCCCAGTGAAACATTTTGAACTTTTCAGTCGAGATTCCTGAAAATTCAAGAGTCCCACACTCGTCAGTCATAGAAGAATAAGAACACAGACACTGCAGCAGACTTTCAGTAGCTGATCATATAGATCATAGTGCCTTCTAATCAGTGGTTATGCAGTAGAATATTTCCAGTCGATGGTCATCAGATGAACTGCAGCAAGATAGTGTTCGAGTACGTTATAACAGCATTATGGCGATAATAGACAGGTTCATGATTTAGACGTGATGACAGCATCTATCAAAGTTTCCTAGAAACTTTCACTTGGAGGTGGAAATTCAATCACTGATAGTTTACTAATACGAATAAGAAGGGGCACTGTTCTCATAAACCAGCGATGATGACATGAACGAGTACGATGACAACAATTTTAGCAACCCAACAACAGAAACAGCGAGTAAGCAGCACAACACTTCCAGTACTATCACTGACCCGGATCAAATTGAATCTTCAAATAGCCACAAGTCAGTGGCGCAGCAGCAACATATTCATCATCAATAATAATTGACATACACGAGCAACTCAGTCCTTGGTTGTGCAAGTATTGATTCTGTAGAACTTAATAACTGTCATACTACCACATGTTTCATAATCAGAAATCATCATGTTTTTCAATAGCGGCAATAACAATATCAGCAACACATTTCAACGAATAACGATGCTTTTTCATATGAGCACTCAATATTCCAACACAAAAGCACCATAGTATTACATAAACACATATGATCGGTTGACATACAGGACGTGAAAGCTTAGCGATTACTTTCACTATACAGTGATAAATGACAAATCAGGTTAATACTTCCTGTTACAAAATAGCAACATATATAAAGTCAACATGACTTAATGAACTAAATCAAAAATGATTTCTCATAATACAATTTCCAGCTTGGATACCTTTCCCACTGATGCTGGACCAGACGGTTAGATCTCTCTGTGAAGGTAATGGTGATAGTCAGTATTCTTGAACTTCTTCTCACCTTCTCTATTATCTTTTTTACATCCGGTTGTCGCAAGGCGCCAGATTCTGCACAACTTCCTCCTCTCGCACAGTCTTCAGTTTTTCATTTCAAGAACACTTTCTTTCTAAATTTATACGACATCTTGCGTTGTAGATTCAGATCCAGATTACATGATTTTATCGCTTCTGATAAAATAAAGACTACTTACAAACTGATGCTGAACTCCAGCTTTACAACAGATTAACAGAGATCATTGAAAGGTCGAGCATGTATCTGAAATAGTGAAAAAAATAGCTTGTTCATTCGATTAGCATACCAAATTTTCACGCCTTAATGTTTCCAAAAATGACATACCCAAAGTATAATGTATTTTTATGTGCCACTATCACATTTACTAAACACCACTCTATTGACCTACCGACTGGTTCTATAATTACACTTTTACTAAATCTTCATGACGCTCTTGGTTTGACACAAACTATGGATTTCGTGGTCCCACACAAAACTCAGGCAGTTGAAGAGCACTTTTATCCTCTGCATTTCCTTCATACAGCTTATGAATGTGGAAACAGATTTTAAACTTTTTAATTATTAAAAAAATCCTATGCTATAGGATTTAAGTAAGTCTATAAGTCATACTATATCAAACAAATAATAGAGTAAAATGAAACGGAAGCGTTAGTGAGCTTACCTGTTAAATCTACTGGCAAACTGAGCAGCATGTAGTGGATTAGTGAATCTGACTACAGCTCTACGTTCACGAGTTAGCATCGTAATGTTCTACCACACAATAACCATCACACAATTATCACTTTAAATCTCATTTACAGGTTTCCAATCAATAATCCAATTAATCATTCAGAAAACACTTATTCTCTCTCTCTCTAATTTACTGCAATATTAAATGTGCTTAATTTCAACTCAATCAAGATCATAAATGGGCAATATACAAAATGAATGATAGAACACAACAGCAGTAAGAAGCAAACAAACTCAATATTTGATATATGCAACCACAATGCTATACAATCGGTCCCTAGTGAAAGCAGTTCCTTATCTAACTAGCC
The DNA here is from genome assembly GCA_905160935.1 of Enchytraeus crypticus. NCBI lineage: Eukaryota > Metazoa > Annelida > Clitellata > Enchytraeida > Enchytraeidae > Enchytraeus > Enchytraeus crypticus. The sequence goes on from CAJHZI010000336.1 coordinate 159,243, forward strand.
ACCTTAAAGGTATGGCAGGTCCAAGGTAAATATTCCTACTCTGAGTCTGCATGTACACTTCATAAAGAGTAAAAGATAAATAAGTTATGTTAACGTCAGTTTCCTCACTCGAAAGCGATATCAGTCACAGGCCAGCCCAGGATTTGAACCCCCACACACTGATCCGCGACCTGTGCAGGTAATACAGAACAGTATTTATTACCTGCACAGGTCTCATTTAATTTGTACTAAAGTTTACAGCAGAACGGTATATTACCTGCACAGGCCCCACTTTATCCGTCAGTTGTTTGATCTTGAATTCCCCTGCTGAGACAGGTAATCCATCAACAGACACGCTGTACGATGGCTTCACAGCGGCTGGACTGGACATCACCATCTGCAACATCATCCATGAATTGTTCTAATTGTACTGCCATATTCTCTTACAGTTTCATATGAAAAAGAAACAATAACTAAACTTTTCCTTATTACGTCTTCTTAGAACTATCAGTTGCTAATCGATCAATTTATTTATTCAATATAACGTCACTGCAATGCACATAACACAACAATTCAAATAATTTAGCAGAATACTGAAAAATCAAAAGAAAAAAGGTACAGTGTGCAGATTCAAGAGTTTAATTCAACACCTGATCCTTATGCGATAAAATGACAATTTATAAAATTATATAAATTGCCAACTCTGTTTCATTCAAATTTAAAAATGCATATAAACTGAATCGAGTAAGGAAGTCTATATCTATATATTCATATTTTGTTAACGCTTATTTTTCTCACTAAGAAACACGGCAGCAGACTAAAAAATATTTACTTACAAATATTTTACAAAAATATAAGATATTAAAAAAAAAATATTTAAAATATTTACAGTCAAATTTGGAGAACACTCAAGAGAAAAGGTAGCGACAGAGTCAGGTATGGTAAGAATAGGTTTAGGTTAGTTATGCTGTACTTAAAAGTGACTTGCAATGTTGCTCTTTCATTACTTACAAAACATTTAAGGTACTTATTGCAACTATTCATGTTTACAAATTAAATTACCTGTACCATGGTAAAAAAAACTACATTAGAGTTAGGATGACAATACCTGCAACAAGTAAAATACTTCTTTTGTAAATTGATCAATATGTAAACAATAGATATTACACAAATTTCTCATACTTGCTGCTGAACATTTCCTCTAGCATTAGCTGTGAAATTCTGCTGCCGCTGCTGTGGAATTCCTGCTCCTCTCATTGGATGTTGCTGCCTCTGATGGGCTCCTCTAATTGGCTGCTGGCCTCTAATTGGCTGTGAATTTACTCCCATTAGCGGCTGGGGAGTTCTTACATTCTGACAGCTGTTTGGATGCAGAAAATTACCAAAATCACCAGCTAACGGTTGATTTAGACCAGGTTGTAGCGACTGTTGAAATTTCTGACCAACATTAGAAGTATTTAGTCTCACCTCCGGAGATCTTAGTTCAAATCTGGCTCTATTCCCAGCACCACCAGGAGATCTTCCTGGTGCACCACCAGTCACACCTGGAAACCTGCCTTGAGGTCTCTGGCCCGTCACTGCGCTGGTGTTATTCTGCACCGATTTGATAGAAGTGTTGCCAGTCGGTGTAGAAGGCTGTTTAGTGGACTGAGCGAGAGATGGAGTTGATGGTATCGGCGCCTCGGCATTCAACTTCTCCAGCACCTGATCTAGGGTAAGACCTGAACAAGAAATAAATCCAGTATTATCTGCTGCATATACATGTCCTTGTTATTAACTTATGGATCTAAGGAGTGCTGATATGGAGCAAGAAAGCAGACTTTGAGTATGAATATGTACCTTGAACCTGCCACTTGGCAGTGCACTGAAGAGAGAGAGAGAGAGAGATATCCTTATTTAAAGTGCACAAATAGTAAGCAACTTTCTTATAAATTAAGCAAACAGGGCTAAATATAAAGCACAATTTCAAATGATCTTTTTAGCATTTTGGTTGAAGCACAACAATTATCTAGCTTACGTAAAACAAAGAACTCAAAATTTCCAATTTATGGCAAAAGTTATATTCTCAATCAAAAACTTCTAAAATCCATGAATTGCAAAGAGGCAACTAGGCAATTTTATTTGCCTATTTTTAAATTTTATTCCAATAATTCCTTGTTTTTTCATACCGCAAAACCTATTTTAATACTTCTAGCAAAACTTGAACTCGACTCAAATCGCTTAAGTCGTTACTTTTCCATACCGTCAACTAAGACACTTTCATTCAAAATCTTTAGTACTTAATCTCTTGTTCCTTCAAAGTTTGACTACAGCAACCAATTTCTATACAGATTATCTTTCTGTATCCAACACTAAGAAATAAACTTTCTTTACGGAAAATTCAGAATTCTTCTTCACAATTCCAGCACCAATTAGGGTTTTACCTTCTCTACTAAATATCTTTTTGTAAACTGCACTAATCAAAATCTGTTTTATGCAAATTTTACCACGGGACATACCAAATCATTTCTTGACAAAATCATCATCATATTCCCTTAAATCCCAGTTTAACCAGGGTCAGGATACAAATGGACTTTCTCCAGTCCTCCCTGTCCCGCACCATATCATCAGTCAATCCCCTCTTTCATGTCCTTCTTAATAATACATTTCTTGTCAAAATAATTTAACTTTTATTAATATTTAAATTACAAAATATTCTTAACATTTTCTTTACATAAAGGGGTGATATGATCCCAGGTTACAAAATAGAGGAACACATTACAATTATTTTACATTTCATTGCAATTATATTTCATTTTATGGCAATTAACACATTGATTACAGACGATAAACAGAATACTAAAATACTTCACTTAAACCATTGCAAGACTTGATTACACTGAAGGTAAACAAGCAGGGAAATACTATCATACTTATCAATTAGGACACAAATCAGCAGTGCAGGAAGACTAACCCTGCGCGAGTAGACTCTGCTCGAGCTGTTCACGACGCTGCACTGCCTGCTTCTGTCTGTTCAGTTCCTTCATGCGCAGAACCATCTCTCTCCTCTTCCTCTGCTCCTCCAGTCCCTTCTGCAGCTCCAAGTCCTCAACAGAAGAGTCCACAGCTGCAACAGTCTGTCGAGTAAACAACAACATGGGCCTACTTCTATCCTTAATCTCCCGAACTATTCGAGCTTAATTGTTTTGACTTATTACAGCAAACAATGGCCTCCTTTAAACCCCAGAGCCACATTACCATTAGCAATCAATTTTAGTAACTTTATCAGATAAGCAAAACCTTTAGAAAAAATTAATATATAGTTATCAAAATCTTTAAATTTCAGTATTTAATTATGCAGTATACAGCCTAACAAATCAATAGAACAACATAAAGTTGAGGCAATCTTACATCAGATTATTTGCTATATTGGGAATACTGCAGAATAATGATTAAATGTTAGATTTTTAAAACTAAATATTTGTAAATATATTATTAGACATCTTATAGTCATAGATATTTTTTAACTACTACTAATATCTTTTAAACTCTCCAGCAACAGCTATGAGAAATGAATCAAGCGAAGGTAATCATAAATGTGAAAAATCGCAGAAAAGCTCCGCTTAACTTACATCTTTAGCCATGTCAGGTAGAGCTGTCTCCGATGATACAATAACTTTCCTCTGCTGCTGTTGGTTCTGCTGCATTAATTTTCTCTGTTGCACATTAGTTGCTTTAATGATAGCCTTCTTGACTAAAACCTGTCGTGCTACTTTAGCGGCATTTGGCGCCGATTCCTGATCAGTGGAGAGACGCTTAATGGCACGCTGAGTGGTGGTAGCAGGCAGGTTAGTTTTACCTGACTCGGCAAACCGTCTTGCACGAGCTTCAAGCCTTCGCTGCTGTTCTAATTCACTCTCCACTGACTGGTTCTCTGTCTCGTCACCAGGTGGCTGCACCTGTTGCTGTTGTTTCTGCATGGGCTGCTGCTGCTGCTGAAGGTAACCTCTAGGGTTATTAACTTCTTTTGGCATGTTCTCAAATGGCTTTCTGCAATCAATAATTCAACGATTTGTTAGTTTTTCCTTACAAATGAATTCAATAAAATTTGATAAAGATTGCTTAATTCTATAGTGTGAGAATACAAAGAGGCTTGGATGATTCCTGCAAGCACAAAAAAGCTTATTCTATCAAATTTTTCTCAGCTATACAACGATCAAGTACCTGATAAATGCCTTCTGATGAGGAAACAGACATTCAGTTAGGAACTGATGCTCATGAAGGAAAGGACTAGTAAAGTATAGCCAATGTTAAGTTTGATTTCTGTGACGTAAATATATCATTGAAATTATATTGATTGTGATTAAAATCTGTTATTGAAATATGTCAACTGCCTACATGCCTAACCATGGCCTTGAAGTTGTCCAAAAATAGGGTGATGCTTGAATTTTTTTAAAGTTTGAGCTAGTAGTTTGCTAAATCCAAGCGGCTTCTGAGGGTGACAAGTGCTTTATGTTATTAAGATATGTCCATATTATTAAACTAAAAGGCTTGCAATAATGTGGTTGGTCAATTTTGAGAATTATCAGGACTCAAAGTTGGCTTTTCAAAATTTATACTCTTGCAAAACATCAAGTTTGAGCTGCTGTAGCAGCCAAGATATACATGCCACTTGAATTCTGAGGGCTTTTTTCTGAATGTACGCAGCAAATATACACTGTGTTTTTATAACTGATACCCCAAATTATTTTTACAATAAAGTCGTAAGGAGTTGACCGATGGTCTCGAAATTTACAGTACTTAACCAGCAACCAATTCTACCAAACACAGAGAAATTTCGTTTGAATATCTCTAATAACGTGAAAGTTATAGTCTCTCGAATAGGAGTGGGGTCAGATAAGAAATTTCCAATACAGGATTACGGGCGTGTTACATTTAGCGTAGATTATCTCTATAAAAATACCAGCTAACACGCAATATAAAATTTCTGCTAATGCCATTTTGAAGAGCAATCATTTCTTTGCAAAATGACGTAAAATATGTGCCGATATGTTTTTAATTGACAAAGTTATTGAAGTTCTAATTCATGCATTGCATGAAGAGAATTAACGTAGAAGTTATTTTAACTGTGGCGCTAGAGGATGCCGCTGCATTGCTGCGGTGACGGCAGTTGTACCCAGATATGCAATGCACGCATTAAAAGTTCAATAACTTTGTCAATTAAAAACATATCAGCACGTATTTTTACGTCGTTTTGCAAAGAAGTGACTGCTCTTCAAAATAGCGTTAGCTTAAATTTTTTGACGTGTTCGCTATTATTTTTATAGAGTAGTTTTACGATGCATGTAACACGCCTGTAATCCTATACTGGAAATTTCTTATCTGACCCCACTCCTATTCACAAAACTATAACTTTCATGTTATTAAAGATATTCAAAAGAAATTTCTCTATGTTTTGTAGAATTGGCTGCTGGTCAAGTGCTGTAAATTTCAAGAACATCGGTCAACTTCTTACGACTTTATTGGTAAAACAATTTAGGGTATCAGTCATAAAAAACACAGTGTAGTATTGTTGGGAAGTTTCATATGGATAAGACCATAAATAGCCAAATTAAAGCAGTTCAAAGTACAGAAAAGATAATACGCGTTTTATTTTTTGCACCGAAATGGATTTACGGTGGGGTCGAAATGACTGCCATAACTCCAAACCGGTCAACCGATTGATTTTAAATTTTAAATCTAGCCCAGAGACATACTTTACTTTACTGTTAAAATATCGTTTAAATCTGAGACGGCCACCTGGGAAGACTATCAAAATTTGGATCAGTTGACATGGAATGACCCAATATTTACTTATTATATCATCATTATTTAGACGTATAAACAATATCAAAAATTATACGAAATTCTTGCCACTATCAGATAAACATTTTAAGATTTTGAACGACTAGCAGAATCCAATGAAATGAAAACAGCAGAATACACGCATAGAGACTGCATAGAGCACAAACCTATTTTTAGGAGGAATAGAAGTCTGTCGGTGAGTACGACTGTGCATTACAGTCTGTATGGGCTGTCCCACCTCTTCAGTCTCCTCACCTCCAGGCTGCTGGAACGGCTGACTAGCCGGTGGATAGGAAGCGGCTAGAACCCCGGTGGATTGCAGCGGTGTACCTGGTGTCTGAGGTTGATATTGACCTGATCAATAAATTAAAAAACAGGCATACGAGGCCGATCTGGACGGTCTAATCAATCAATTTGGATCTTCCATGACTGTATCACTAGTAAAATAATTTAAAATACTTTAATTAATAATATTCGGCTTTAATATTTCTAGGACATCTCGATCCCTAGCTAAGCAACAGGAGGACATCAATCAATATTTAAACAAAAACTGGTGTAGCTAATGTTAACATCAGTTTCCTCACTCGAAAGTCAATGACAGGCAAGCCCAGGATAGGCATGTACATGTATACCCACTATAGTTCATTATAGGCACAAAAGCACATGTAGTTACAGAAACAAATATTTTTTTACTTCAAAAATTTCATTTGTTTTCATAACTGCAATCAAGTTTAAGCTTCTAATTTGACAGACTTGGGTGGCTAATTGCTATTAAAACTTTTCTTTGCACAACTGTTAGATGAAGGCTAATTTATGACAATAAGAGAATACCAAAAATGAAAGAATAGTACGTACCAAGCTGGTTGAATGGCGGCTGGTTTGGAGGAGGGTAGTGTGACACTTGAGGTATCGCAGCGTTAGGAGGTGACACAAACTGACTCCCAGGAGGTACACCTGCCATCCTTATATCTGACCTTACCACTGGTTGACCAGCCTGACCAATCAACAGCTGAGTCTGAGTGCAGAAGCAAAAGAATGCATTTAAGAAAATAGTTTTAACAGAAATCAATTTAAATATTACTGATATCCATTGAAACAGTTAAACTATACTTTGAAGCAATGCTAAAATGGCACTGAAACATTTTACTTCATTATTATGTTACTGAGATTTGCTTAACAATGAACATGGCAACAAGCCATGATCACTGATGCCTCAACAAGACCATAAATAAACAACATAAAAATAATAGACTATTAGAATCATAGGACTCTCAATTTAGGGCAAAGTTTTAAACAAGTTAATAACTAATAAACATAAGCGAGCATAACGCACACTGGAAAACAAAATTCATTAAATAATAAGAAACGGTACATAAAGAGTATCACTCTTTCTTTCTCTTTAATGCACTGCCAAGTGGCAGGTCCAAGGTACATATTCATACTCAAAGTCTGCCTTCTCGCTCCACAAGAACATTCCCCAGATCAACAAGTTAATCACTTCACGAAGTCCATGCCTTATCCATACTTTATGTAGCCTATAGCTTGGGAAAAATATGGCTTCTGAGATGGTTTCCCGTTGCCTTCCTCAGTTATGTGGATTAATTATCATTTAATCCTGGGGGAAAATATTTCATGGTGAGGTGGGTCCCCTCTTGCCATCCTCAGCTCCTGCCTTTAGTCGCCTTTTACGTACACGCGGCAGATTGTTTGCGGTTGCCCTATTCTGCAGTGGTCCAACCACACCCAAGCACAACACGGGGAGTATAAGATTAAAATAAACTCAACACAGAAAAGGATATAAATTAACATTTAAAAGTAAACCTGCACTGGTGGTGGCAGTAGTGTGGCTGATCCTGTAGTTTGATGCAGGGTGACTGCTGGACCCCCGCGGAAATGAGGATTTATCAATATCTTGCGATTTTGACTGGTAGCTGGCGGCGGGGCAACATCAACCGAAGGGTTGCTAAACTGAGGCCCACCAATGTCTAAGTGCTGGTCAGGCCTGATCATAGAGGACACGAGTGGATTAACATGGTGGATACCAGGCTGCAGCTGATGCAGCTGTTGCTGAACAAGCTGCTGCTGTATGCGTTGCTGCTCTTGTAGAAGTTGTTGCTCTCGTATAAGCTGTTGTTCCTGTACGCGACGTTGCTCCTCGGCTCGTTGCTGCTCTTGTAATCTTCTCTGCTGCTCTTGTATCCTTAACTGCTCCTGTATCCTCATCTGCTCTTGAATTCTTTGCTGCTCTTGCAACTGCCTCAGTTGCTCGGCTTCTCTTAGTTGCTGCTGCCTTCGCTGCTCCTCCATTTGTTGCCGTCTTTGCTGCTCTTCTCTCTGCAACTGCAGCTGCCTTTCTCTCTCCAGTTGTAACCTACGCTGCTCCTCTTCCAAACGCCTCTGTTGTTGCTGCAGATCGAGCAGCTGTTGCTGCTTCATCCTCTCCTGCTGTTCTATTTGCCTCTTGTGCTCAGCAGCTGCTTGTCTCTGCTGCTCAGCTAACCGTTGCTGCTGTTGAAGCTGCTGCTGCTGAAGCTGCTGCTGCTGCTGCATAAATGGGGCTCTCATCTGCTCATTACTCTGTCGCTGCTGCTCAATATGCATACGAAACCTCTGCTCCTGATCAAGCACGCTCAATTTCTGATTAAAAAACCCGAGAGGAGACTGCTGAAGGAAATTTGGCAACCTAAAATCTGGCGGAAATCCTCCACGAACGTCAAGCCGCTGGAAGGGATTCCTCTGCTGGAATATTCCGGCGATAGGCCTCCCCATCCGCTGATTAAAACCTTGTGGTCGAAGATTCATCAGGCGTTGAGGACCCGCGGACCCCCGCATGGGACGACTCTGAAATGTACGAATTCCCTGATTGCCGCCTGACCCGCCTCTAACCCCAAACCCACCTCTACCACCCCTCTGATTGTTCCTACCACCTCTCTTATTTCTGTTACGTGGATGCTGCTGATGAAGGAATGATTCTAATTTCTCCTCCTCCTCTTTACTAATTTCTATAAAGTAATATTTTATGAATGAATATTACTTTTTTAATTGTTACAATTACAAGAAATGCGTATTTTAGAAAGACATCACTGAGAAATATCAGACTGTGAATATCTTGAAGAGGCCTCACAGTGAAGTCCACTAAAGCTAAACTTAGGGGGGGGGGGGTGCATATACATTAAGATTTGGACTTAAGGAAAGTTACAGTTATGCATATATAATGCCTATATGCCTATAGAAGGTGTTATCCAATTATTAACAATTTAATATTAACTTGAATATCATCGCAGTCTTAAGAAGAATCATTTCAGTTTGGTTTGTAACTACTGTCATTTGTTATAGTATGTTACCATTTTATGTGAAAATTTGTTCAATTGCAGGATAGTCATAAATCCTACTATCCTTAACATACTGTATTAATTTACTAAATGCATTCGATGTATGTACAGTGTTCAATATGTATGAATCAGTATGAGTGTACAAGTATAGGAATTGTATAAAGTTTTAGTCTTAATAAGAATAGTTAATAAGCATTGTAATATCCAATATAGTAAGATTGTATTAAAGCGTAGATTTGCTTGTTGCTCTCTTAATGTTAAAAAGGTCCTGTTCAAAGCCTATAGCATATGCTTTTATGATGTAGCACTATGGTCGTCGTTGACAATAGGTTCAATAGAGAAGTTTCGATCTTGCTATAATAAATGTATTTTTAAAACTATTTTTTGGATTAAACATTACAGCAGCTTAACCATCGCGCTGCTGGAAACCGTATCACCTAGTTTTGATACTCTCCTTTCTAATTACAGATTAAAATTGAGAATGTGCTTGTTGGATAATACTAATACGTTAGTTAAGTGTTTTGATGTTCTAAGCTTATTGTAGGTTTATATGCCTAATTCTATAAGTAATTTCTTAGAGCTCCCTTTATGCACGGCAAATTTGCTTTTCTGGCTCTTGTTGCATTATTGTACATGTATGTGTAAGATTCATGTATGGGTTATTATGCCCGAAATAAAGCAATATAAATATAAATAAATATAATATCCCACTAGGAATAATCGTGGCATACTTCCTAACCTTTAAAATTTTTATATTTGCGTATTACCGAGATGACAGAAGAAATAATGAACAAACAGAAGAGTAATTCCTACTTGCAGAAAGATACCAACTAGACCTATCAAGTAGCCAGACAACATCGAGTAGAAGATATGAAATATAATTTTAAAAATTTAAAAATTAAAAATTAATTAACCGAGTGTATCAGGAATAGCGTCGAGCGACTGAAGTGATGGTTTAGGCTGAACTGTCTCTGTAGTCCGCTCTGATCTAAATCTACCTCTGCGCCTCTCTCCATTATCCTCATCATCATCTTCTTCTTCTTCCTCTTCTTCCACCGGCTGATTATCTTCAAAGTCTCCACCAGAATCCACTGCCACGTCCCAATCCTCCTGTCCACTGCTCTCAAGGTTATCCCCTCCTCCTCTGATGTCATCATAGCTGCTGCTGGCACCTGCTTCATCGTATTCAGCTAAACCTCCCGTCGTGTCTGGCTCTATCGTTACATCTCTGAACTCAACAAGCAAAAAACTATCTTGCGGTCAACAAGTTACGTATACCTCCACTTCAATTAAATCAATTAGCGAATCCATATCCTGAAGCCGAGCGACTGAAGTGATAGCTTAGGCTGAACTGTCTCTGTAGTCAGCTCTGATCTAAATCAACCCCTACGCCTCTCTCCGTATTTATTTTTATATTCGTAAAAAATGTACAATGCTTAGTTTAATAGTAATTTCTATATCACAAGGACACAAAAAATGCAACCAGGCTTCAACTCTTAACTGCATCAGCAGTTCATGTTTATATGCTTGCTGCACATTAAATTCAAATACACATGACCAGCACATCAGTACAATCAGAGTAAAATGAAAATATCCAAATTGAGAGAAATGCATAAAATAGCCATGAAAAAGCCTGCCACCTTCATAATGCATCCCTTACAAATATACTTCAAGGACAAGCCCTACAGGCCTATTTAAAATTGTGAAGAATTACCAGGATTTGCATTTGAGTCTTCATTCAATTCAGACTCTAATACCTTAATTTACTAAACTCAACTTAAACCGTAGATCTATCTAAACCTGATGATTAAACTAAGAATCAGAAATTTTGTTATTCTAGAAATAGTAGTCTGAAGTTATAAACGTCAAGGCCAACTGACAAAATTATATCGTTCAGCTAATGACAATGATGTCCTTTAAGCCTATAGACCAATCAGCTTACTTTACAAACAAAAATAGAATCGAAAAGAAAAGAAAGGAACAACAACTAATCTGGGAATCAAGCTTACATAACACCAATTGTGATTCTTCCTTTGTTTAAATTACTTTCGAGATTTAAACTATGATATATCTATTCTTTAAATACGGCCATTAGTCCACAAAACTAGAATTTAAAGAACAGTAAAAAATAACTTCTATTGACAAAAAAAATTACAACTTAGAAGTTTCAATGCAACGTACCCGCCATCTTCAAAGTGACCTACAGCGCTTTCCTCCAATCCGTAGTCTCCTGAGTAGTTCACAGAGTTGAGTGGACCGCCGCTTGAGATGGAACTTGACGATTGTGAGTAAGCAGCAACAGCTGCTGAACCACCGCTTATGAAAGCGCTCGACTCGTGCTTCCAGTCCCTCACTGAGCTCAGCTCATCATCACTTCCCCCCAACAGAGCGTCCTCATCGTAGTCCTCGTCCTGCAGCGCAGAAGTGTTAGAATTAGTACCAACACCGCAGTTGCACTAGCAGTAGCATTAGCATTAGCACTAGTATTAGCACTAGCACTAGCATTAGCACTAGCATTAGCACTAGCACTAGTATTAGCACTAGTATTAGCAGTAGTATTAGCAGTAGTAATAGCACTAGCATTAGCATTTAGTAGTAGCCCTTAGCATTAGCACTAGCTAGCACTAAAATTTGCACTAGCATTAGCAGTAGCACTAGCATCAGCAGTAGCATTAGCATTATCACTTAGCATTAGCACTGGCATTAGCATTATCACTTAGCATTAGCATATTAGCATTATCACTTAGCATTAGCAAATTAGCATTAGCAAATTAGCATTAGCACTAGCATCAGTGTTGGCATTAGCATCAGCAGCACTGTACTAGCATTAGCTCTATATTAGCACTAACACTTACTTATTTAATTAACTGCTTACGGACATTATTTGTTCAATATTTATCCTGAAGCCACTCCATTGTAATAGAACATTTTCTATATATTTTTAAAGCAAATTATGTTAGTTTTTAATATACACACATAATATTTAGACAAGTAGTGCTGCTGAATATATTTCACATTTACCTTGTAGGGTAGCGTAAGAGCATTCTCGTCATCCAAAAGATCTTCATCACTGAAACAATGAAACATAAGTTTAAAAGTTTGTATTAAAATAAAAAATTCCTCGCCCGTGTTTCAGAGAGGAACAGTTTTTCATTTTGATCAGAGAAAATCATTCTCACTTCAAGTCATAGGCACAGTCAACATACAGGACGAGTATCGAGTTCCTGTATCGCAAGGGAAACTATCAGCAACGGTCTGGCTGGATTCAGACTGATGGCCTCCTGTCTCGGAGACTAGCACGTCATACATTCAGCTAACTTGTATAATAACAATAATAGATTAGAATATAAATAGAATAGCATCAAAAGTCCAAATATAAATGTTATTTATCTATAGATCTGAATTTCTGGTATTTCCACCACATTATAAGACTGGCAATATTTTTTGCTTTCAAATAGCACTGTTTGAAACATATTTAATCACAAAATTAGATTTTGCTTTACAGTGCTCCACATTCTAATGAAAATTAGCAACATTCTGCATGATTTCATAAAACTTCACCATTTCTACCAATTTGTCTTTCCTCTTAGCTAAAGCCCGATAAGCCCACTTCACTACTAAAGAGCATTGCTCATAAAATTTCTCGAAGTTAATCCGCATTTACAAAAGAAAACATTGTGGCTCTTACGCTAATGCTTGATCTGGACCCATCATGATTTTAACAAAATTTTCACAGTAGAGAGACCTTAGTAGGATTATGGTTAGGGCAATAACCACACACTACTACCATAATCCTAAAAATCCAGACAGAGACGTTAGCGTATGAGTCCCCAGAAAATCGTTTCTTGAATAATTTCTCTGCAGGCTAGCTAACTCTATTATGCTGCTTCAGGAAATCTTGAAGGCTTTTTAACAGTTCCGCGTGGAATCTAGCTGTATATCTAAATTTCACATCTGATCCAGTTGGTGCTAAAAGCTAAAAAAAGCAAACCTGTCCCATGTCGTTTCCGTCGGTCTCCTTCGGGGCATCTTCAAAGTAGCAAGTGAAAAATCATGCAATTGCTTGCAGCATATCACTTTCAGAAACAAGAACGATCAAATTGATTAAATAAGTACTCTATTCCAATGTACGCTTGCCTAAACTGACTAAATCCAATATTCGCGGCGATATCTTTACTGTGCTATTAACAGAAAAAATACTATAAATCAATAAATTCAGAAATTTTCACAATCAGCCACCATATTGTTTTGATGTACACATTTCTTTGACAGCGCGCATCGTTATTGGTTAGAGCACAATAAGTACACATGATTTCTATTGGCTGTTATAATTGGTAAACCCTGCTTTCCAGTCTGTGATTTTCAGCACTGTGTTCATGATGCTCTTCAGTACCGTGCTGTTCATGATGATCTTCAGCACCAAGCTGTTCATGATGATCTTCAGCACCGAGTTGTTCATGATGATCTTCAGCACCGAGCTGTTAATGATAATCTTCAGCACAGTACGTGTTGTTCGTGATGTACGGGGGCGATATATTATTCAAGATGAACTTTAGCACCATGCTGATTAGGGTCTCTGCCATTGGCTTCATTATCAAATATCTCACGTCTACTATCTCTCCCTCCACTGGCGTCTCATTGTGCTGGATGATATCATGAACATGATGATCTTGTACGTGCTTGACGTTGTCAAGTACGTCTTCATCAAACAGTTCGTCTGAAAACATCACTCCTTCCATCAGAACGTCACTTTCTGCCTTGTTATCAGCTGTTACATGGCAGATCATGACGTGGCTCATCCCCTTCGAGCAACTCGTCTCGCACCAGTTTCCCTTCCACCAGGACGTCACTGGAGAGATCATGAGTCATGGACGAAGAGACGTCAAGCAGAACGACGTCATCCTCATCCATCCTAATGATCCTTCACTTCCAGTATCAACGGCTTCAGACCATCCATAACAGGAACCTCCACCTGATTGCCTCCCTACTTTTGCTTATTCTTGTAGATCAAGGCACTGTCCTTGTTGATGTTACTGTCCTTGTTACTCCTTGTTACTGTCTGTGATTTATCATCCACTTCCAGTAAAAAATGTTACAATTTGTTGGCAAATACAAAGTCCAAATCCATGCTGGTTAGATATACTCATAGAATAAAGAAAAACAGATCTATCTTAAAGATCTTTGGATACACTTTAGTAAACTATAATATATTTTCAACACAAATACTTTTGTTTAAAAATTTTAGCTGAGCTAGTATGCTTAAAAACTAAAAAGTAAGTAATTATCTTTCATAATTAATATTTCATTAATTATGAAATTAATTATTAATAGAATTATTATTTAATTAACTTAATTTAACAATAATTATACTGGTTAAGGAAGTCACAAAGACTTGTAACACCAGTTTTAGACGTAATTTCATGCCTTAATACATAGAGACGTAAAGGAAAAAGATGCAAACCTTGACATGCTGATAGACTTCAAAAAGAAGAACATAGGATAAACTAAACTGATAGGCTTCAGTAAAAGAACAAAAAAAAACATAACACTCACCAACATACCACACACACACATAAATATCTCACATATAAACTTACACACAGGTTTACAGCTATGCACAAATACACATGCATACTTGCACCGATGTATGCACACATACATGTACACATACAGGCATACACTAACACAAACATAGGCACATACACACATACATATATACATATATACATACATACACTCAAAAATACTTACAAGTATATACATATTCATACATACATAAATACATTCCCTATATACATACATATACACACATATACACTCATACATATGCACATACATACACACATACATACATATACATATATACACATGTACGCACACATATGCATACATACATACATACATACATACATACATACATACATACATACATACATACATACATACATACATACATACATACATACATACATACATACATACATACATACATACATACATACATACATACATACATACATACATACATACATACATACATACATACATACATACATACATACATACATACATACATACATACATACGTATATACGCATACACACACACACACACATACACATATACATATATGCATACGCATACATATATATGCATACACACTAACATATACACTTACATACACACACATAGAATAAATTCACTTGTACGTACTGTGGCGAAATTATTCGCCATTGAAATAATAAATAAGACAAACACTCACTAGATGTCGCTGGCGTGGCGGCGCCTTGTATATATCATGTTATTTTGCTATAATTTTTACTCGCTAACTCTTAAATATAGCTTAACTTAGTAAGATTAATGCCTTTTTGTATATTGTTTTTATATAGATATATCATGTAGTCATTTATAATGACTACATGATATTTCACTGCAAAAATTGTCACTATCCTCTCAAGCGGGGCGATAGAAGTTTATTAATAATTTCTGTATAATGCCATAATTCTGACGCTGTAGAAATCTCTTAAGCACTTTGAAACTTGGACGAGAAGTGCACCGTTCTTATCTCTGGGGCTACTTGAGGATTTTAGAACATTGCGTACTCCAAGGTCTGTTTAGACGCCGGGACTCCCGCGACTATCTAGAATTGCTAACCTCTTTGGTCAGCTTTGGCCTCTGGGACTCCCGGGACTGTGCCTTGCACGACCTACTGTCTGTTTAGTCGCCGGGACTCCCGCCACTATCTGGGCACGCTACCCCTCGTTGGTCAGTTCTGGTCCACGAGACCTCCGAGATCCCTTTTGAACAGGCCATAAGATTTAGTAGCCAATTTTTGGAGTATTATAGATTAGAATATTATATTACGCTTGTGCAATTATATTTTGTTTCTATTAACGCCTATTTCCTTTGCATCAGTATTATTTTATATTGATTTTTAAGGAACTATATCGCCTTCATATTAACTACTATATTTTTACCTTATCTGGAGCCAAAAGCAGTGAATTCAGCAACATTTAACTTTTAGCGATGAAAGTTAAAATGCCACCATGTGGACTGACTACGGATAATAGTAATAGTAATAGATAATAATAATAATAATAATTGTAGCTTTTTTAGCTATTTTAAAAAACATTTCAATTAAAAATAGTTGACAATAATTATATTAAAAACTATTCAAACTATTTTAAAAGTAAAATAAATTTTAAAAAAAGTAAACACGCATTATAGAGAATAATCAACTATGTTGATATTTATCACTTTTAAAACCACATGTTTAAGCAATTTAGACCATTTTCCGTATTAGCAGTCCAGTGAATGTCCGAGATTTTACTCTCAGATCAACGCGGTCGAGATTCGAACCCACGAGGGTTCAATTCACCGCAGGATTTGTCATTTAAAACTTCATGACGTTACCCCTACGCTATTTAGACAGTCTAATAATAATAATAATAATAATAATAATAATAATAATAAGAAATTGTAGCTTTTTTAGCTATTTTAAAAAACATTTCATTTTAATAAACATTTCAATAAACATTCAACAAACATTATAGGATATGAAGTTGTTCCGGTGGCCATTGAAACCATGGGCCCGATGAATCCCGAAGGAGCTGACTTTATTAATGGCATAGGCAGACTTATTTCAGAGCAAACGGGCGATAAGCGAGAGACTTCTTTTCTTTGGCAAAGGCTTTCCATGAGTTTGCAAAGATTTAATGCAGTCTGCTTCAATAATTCTTTTAAGCCTTTTGATGACCTCGAGTAGCCGGGCGGCGATTCAGCACATATTGCTTGAATCGTTTTTATCAAACTCCAGGTTCTTTCCACCGGGGTAATTAAATAATAATAATAATAATAATAGGCAGAGCTCATCGGGTTTTAAAAATCAGAGCTCCAATCAAGCGGATACTCGCTCACAAAATTCTCTAGGAACAGCTATTCAGATTTCGGGGTCGATGACTTCTAAAATCGGTTCTCCCAGCAGAGTTCTCACAACTGCCTCATCAACGCCTGTTCAGGGGAGTCACCGTCGTGGTGGATCAATAACAGATGAAGTGGAGACGGGCGCTGCTGGAGCCAAAAGTTGTGGATTCAGGGCTATGTCACCCGCTGCTGCGACCAGCAACGTTTAATAAAAATAAAAATAATATTTATAGATAGACGGTTTTTTACCTAGAAACCTATTTTCTTTCGATTTTCTCTATTATATAATAATAATAATAATAATAATAATAATAATAATAGCAATTAAAATTATACTAAAATTCAAGACGAAGTAGGTTACAATGAATTGTGAACACCCATAAGTCAAACATTTACCAAATCTGTAAATAAATCAATCAATCATATATGAATCAATCAATCAACAAAATGTAATTCCAAGCAGGACTCTGCTGTAGATTTGAATCAAGAAGGTTATATGGCAGGAGACGACGCTAAATGGCTGTGAAACCAGCTACGATTGTCATATAAAGCCATTCAAACACAGTCAATCATTTATCATTCATTTGTCAATCGTCGGCCATTTCCCATCACAATTTTTCAACATTACAATTTTTCTTACTCTTAAGAATACTCACGTTTTGGTTCCTGTAATAGTTACGAATATAGTTAGGGTTTGAATGAAGATTACTCTTCGGGTTACGACTAAGAAACCTTTAGTCGTAGCCTACCCCTTGAGGCTTACGATTATTTCAAGTCAGAGCAAATCAGGTCGCTATTTAATGTGTATATGACGGTTTTTTGTTTTTACATGTGGGCGGTACCAGCCTAGAAACAAACAAGACCTCTACATCTTTCATAAATATAAATTAAGTAAATTAGACTTTGTACTACAAATGCAAATATCTTTGCATATAAATAGAAATACTAAAGTTAGATAGTTCAAAATTGCATTAATATAAGATACTGATATCAATTAAAGCCTTTTACTGAATTAAAATATTAATGATTAACCTGATGATTAAGACGGCGGGTTTAGCGCACTTTAGTTGCGTTTAGTTGCGAGTCAATTATCGAAGTTAAGCTGAATCGACCTCGGTTATTACTTTGTGGGTGACCACATTGGAAGACCGAGTGTTGGTAAAAGCTTAGAAAGGAAAAAAAATGCCAGGGTGATGGAAGGTTATTCTTAAATCCGCGCCTGCTGCAATTGATGCGCCATCAAAAGGCAACGATTACTGATAACCATGGAGAGGAGGGAGGAAATGGGTCTTAAACAAGCATCTGTGCTTCCTGACCCAGTGTGCCGTTATGATTTATGATTTCCAGTCATCGCACAGTAAAAACTACCAATAATGTTGGCTGCTATGGTTCCGTTGGCCCTGCATGATGGCCGTGCTACATCGAAATTATTGCGCACTACTTTCTCTAGCCTATCATTACTCTATGATTTGAATCGCTAGAGCAAAAGTATTTTAATTAATTCAATCGTTAATAATAATTAACTAAATTACTGTATTAACTAATTATTTACTAACTTAATTAATTAATATTGCAAAGTAAATTGTTAAACTATTACGAATTAATTAGTTACTTAGTCAAGTTATTAATCAGTTAATTAGTTAGTTATTAAGTAAATTATTTAATTAACTATTGTTTGTTTGTTTGTTTGTTAAGTGATTAATAATAATAATAACAACAATTAGTGCTACAGTCATCAATGACAACATCGAGCACTATTGAAACAAAATCAAGCCGGCGAGCAAAAAAAAGAAGGTCCAAAAACGGTGCAAATTCCAAAATCCAGAAATTCAGTCCAAAGTAATTAAGTGATTATTTAGTTTTTATTTGTTAATTTACTAAGTTAATTTACTTACTTTATAAATTAATTTAGTTAGGTAGTTAATTTAATTAGTACATTTAATTACTTAATTACTCACGTAATTAATTACATAATTAATCACTTAATCCCTCCAAAAAGTAAACAATTATGTAATTATTTACTTAATTAAGTAATTTATTACTTAACTAATTATGTATTTAATAACTTAACAAATTAAGTACTTAATTAGCTACTTAATTAATAATGTCTTTAATAAATTGTTTAATTAATTCATTAATCACTCAAATAATTAACTAATTGAGTAATTAATTAATTAATTAATAATAGTTATTAACCGTATAGTTATTAATAATCTAGTAAATAATCAGCAATAATTAATAATAGTTAATTAAAAAAATAATAAACAAAATTACTGTATTTGAAAATTTGGTGAAAATCGTACAATGGGATCATAGAGAGGGGCAATGTTACATGAGTCACGGCAAACACCACCGTACCTAGGATTTGCTAATTTACTTTGCAACATATTGGTGCCTGGAAGGGCATAATTTTATTTTACTATTTCCATATATTTCCAGTCTAATAAATATAACAGATATGACTGTTGGAATTACATTACTTCACATTTAAGATATTTCTGAATCTCTAAATTGATTCTCTCGAAATCCTAAACCTAATTTTTACTCCTATTGTAGGCCTATATCTGTGATGTGAGTAATATTAGACTCAGTAATATAAACTGTTGAGTCGCAAATGTTGAGATATATTATAAACTGTTGAGTCGTAAATGCTAATCTTGATGTAATACGAACCTTTTAGTAATAGGTTACCATTAGCATAATCGTAAATTATCGTTGTCTAGAACAGATATATAATCTCGCAAATATCAAACTGTGGCTCGGAGCATTATCCTCTTTGCAGTCATCGAGTTACAATATTAAATCTTCAGAGTAAAATACATCTTCATCAAGTTGTGCCAGAGTTAGTTCCTCTAACATTAGTGGAACCCATAACGTTATAATATCCATATAAAAAAATTTGGATAATGCCATAAAACAATTTTTGAAATGAATCTGTAATGATTGAATGTAGTTAATCTATTCACCTGCTTCACCTAACTGCATTTTTTACAAGTTTAGATTTCTATACCTAACATTAGGTATTTAATAACAATATATCTATTTTGAAAGTATGTCTTTGTGTGCTTATAAATTTTTTAAAACTTACAATGCTCTAAGTACTGCGTTATAAAACTTTCTAGGTAGTTTGTAGAGACACTTTAAGTTGCCATTTCGTTACATTTTTATGATGACTTATTGAAGCTTAGATTGATTTTTGTTAATTTTAAATTTTAGTTAATTATTATCAGATAACAAGCTGCTGACAGTGCTATTTGAAGAAGTAGCTGTAGCTAAAGGCCTATATATAGATATAGATATGGCAGATAAGGAAAATGACTTACCACCAACTTGCGAAGAGCTAGTCGAAGATGACCCTGCTATGAAAGAAGTTGAGGCCAAGGTCAGTGAAGAATTGCGTGCCAACTTGAGTCGACTTGAGAGCGAGTTTAAAGCCTCATTCGACGAGCGAATGGCTAGTTTTGCTCTGCAGTGTGAAACTGAAAAGTCTCGAGAGATTGCAGAGAAGAAGAAAGAAGTTTTAGTAATAAATAAGGTGAGCTTTTCTGTATGTACTCTTATTGAGATTTTTTCTTTTTAATGTGATAAGTGTTGTTTTTATAAAATGTAAAACCATACAGAAATTTTAAAGAATTTATTAACGCTATACAAGTTTGATAACTATATTATAATTACTAGCACATTGGCATTACCATGGATCTTGGATTTGAATTCTAGTCAGACTGTTTATGGCAGCTTTCTTGTTATGTGATAAATGGTAACAAAATAACTATATAGCATGTTATAAGATTCATGCTGTCTTTTCATTTACAAGTATTCTTTATAGGTAATATGTACCATAACATTTTACTAGAATTTATTTTAAAGATACCTTCAAATAGATAATTGCATTACAAACTCAACTTTGTCTTCTGCGACCTGTCAATTTTATTTACTTAAATTTTTGTGGTCATGCTCTAACAAGCTTTAAATATTATTGAATGATACACATATTATTTATGTTACATCATTAATTATATTTTAACGACTCATATATTTATTCACATTCCTACTGAGGTTCATATTAGGACTATTGAAGTTTGTCTGTACTAAATAGCTTCTGAGCTCACTAGTTGGATTGTCAGGAGAAAATATTGAAAAATGCTAAACGACAGCAATTAAATTTGCTTATTTGTATTCGAGAGTATACCTTGTGTGCATAACCATTTGTTTGAAATTAGATACTGCGCGACGTTTCAAGGCAACTCGGTGCTAAGTGGAAGCCAGTGTTTGAGAGCCTTTTGAGAGGATTACCTGCTGATAGGGTATGTGCTCAGTGCTGTTCATTCGTGTGCTTAACAAATTCTTTTGAACATTTGGTTTAAGTTAATAGTTTAGGATTATTATATTCTGGCAGTAAACTTCTGGCACTCTATGTGTTCCGAAATACTACATTGAAATTGAAGTTTTTTTTTTTTTTTTTTAGTTTTCTAAGCTAGAACGTATAATTGATTGTAAGTTAGCTTTAATTTTATCATTTTTCAATTTATTAATTAGTCTAATTCATTAATTTATAATTTAACATTAGTCTACTTAACATTAGACTAAAGATTTACAGTTTGACTTGATTAGTTACATAATTACTAATTAGTTATTTACTTTACATGAATTATTAAATTTGTCTCTTTTACACTAATTTATCGTCATAAATATTTAAAATTAATTGCTTTAATTTATATATCACATTATTTACATTAGATTCGTTCAGAAGTGGCTAAGATAGAGAACGAGAAGCCCTTTATTCAGGCCTTCAAGTCGTTAACAGCATGGAAGGAGATACGTGCTGCTGAGTTTGATATTAAGCATTTGATTGGAGCTCTTGAAGATTGTGATCTACGCGACATTGCCGCCACTGTCAGCAAAACACTGAATGGTATATTGATTTCCTGCGTGTCTAGTTTAATTGATATGATACTTCAGCGCTAATCGTAAGGTTGAATATTTTGCACTTTGTATCATAAATCTTATGCACATTATGCTACTATCGTGCTAAATAAAGAATAGTTTTGTTCATATGCAATTAATAGCTATGCAGTATGCATATTTTAATTTTTTAATCTTTAGTATTTAATTAAAATCCAAACAATTACAAATTATTCTACCTATAGAAAAGGTAAAGTATTAGCAATTGTTGTCAGAATTCACTATTTTCTGCAAATACTGAAAAAATATCATGGAAATCGCAATGTCACCTCTTTGCAGAGTCTGTTGTAAAGTTAAACTAAATTTTCAACTGAATTTAATTTAATTTAAGTCTAAGTTGGCCTGCAGTCTTTATCCGCATATTTTCTTCCTATTTTCTTAATTGTAGCTGACGAGAGTGAATTGTTCAACGTGTCTCAGGCAGCACCTGGTAGCTCAGGTCCAGGCAGATCTGCAGTCTCCTCAAAACCTCAACCGTCAGCTGAAGCTGTAGCAGCTGCCGCAGCTGCTTCCAGAGAAAGATTAGCTGCTAAAGCAGCCGAGAATCGTGACAGTTCTGGAATGAAAGAAACCTCTAATGTAGCAAGTGTGTCCAGTGCAGCTGCTCCTAAGCCATCAAATGGAGTGGAGAAACTTAGTATCTCTGGTATTAACTAGTTACACACTTGTGCTATGTATCGTATGTTCGTCCTTGATATACGCATCAATCTTTCTGTAAAATTCAGATTTTAGTGTAATGATTTATAAATAATGTTAATAATTTAGTGTATTTTTAACTGATTTGATTGAATGTCGAGTCTGAGTGTTGTGATCACTGCAAAATAGAGCAACTGCATCCTTGTATGAGGTGACTAAGACAGGTGTTGAGGAAGGCAGAGGAGACCCACCTCACCATGAAACATTTGTTTCTCAGGAATAAATGGAAGTTAATCTGTCAAAGATCCAAACCAAAGGCAGACATTCAGTTTGTGAGTGCCAAGTGCCTAGTCTCCAAAATTTGATTCAAAATGTCATAAAAAGAATGGAAAGTTTAATAGCAGTGGATTGACGGATGATATCGTACGGAACAGAGAGGAGTGGAGAAGGTATTTTCATATCCTGACCCTAGTTAAACTGGGATTCAAGAGAAATTAATGATGATGATGATATTATTGAGTATTTTTTCAAATGCACATCTCTGTAACACATGATGAAAATATTAGGTTTACTAGAGAGCACTCTGTACATAAGGTAATCTTTTATTTGCAGTTGGTTAGTTAGAATGTAGGAGATATGAAGCCCAAACAAGGTTGCTTGTAGAACACATGTTAACAATAATTAAATATGCCACAAATATGTGGAGATGACGACTTCCTTTTATTACTGAGAGCTCTGTGAAGATAGGAGGCCCATCCTACTATATATCATATAGTCTACGCATACAATCATTATTCAGGTAGTTATTTGGAATGTAGGAGTTGGTGAAGTTTTGATTATTTTTTATGCAGAGCACTTGTATATTACAAAAAGCCATTAATTCTTGCAGATTAAATCAATGATATGACTCCTTTGATATAATAGCCTGTTTGATTGATTATTGCTTGATAGATAGATTGATTGACTGATTGATTGATTGATTGATGGATTTCTGTAGAGGCACTGGATGACCGCCATATCCTACAGTTAGCAAAGAAGATCGGAGGTGAGTGGGAAGCTTTGGGTAAGGCTCTGAGTGTGAGTGATGAAGAGCTGAAGGAAATCATGGACTCCGAGGGAAAATCATATCAGGGTGCCTTCAAGCTTCTGTGGAACTGGCGGGATAACATTGATCCAATGGGGCAAGAGAACATCGACAAGCTAAAGTCAGCTCTGGCCAAGATCAACCGAGTGGATTTAGCCATGATGTATCCGTAGTTCTCTAAAAATTGCTTTTGCTGATACTATATACTCTTGGATCAGTGCCGCGTGTTGTACCAGTTAAATTTCTTTCACATCATTCCATTGTTATCAATTTTAATCCTGGTTCATTTTCTGCTGATGGTACCTTTGTGCAGCAATAATTGCAAAATTTTACATCTTATTCATAACTAAAATTTTTCATAATAATATAATTAATAATTATTATAATTAATAAAATTATAATTATGATACTACTCATAGTTAGATTGTTTAAATCGTAATTACATCTTTATAAGATAATATCTGTGCAACCAATACTTACATTTTATTAAAATTTTATTAAAATTTTATTAAAAATAATTAGTTCTACCAGTAATTTGAAGCAATTGAAGCAAAATATATGACTAGTTTTACCGTATGTAGGTCCTTTCTGTCATCTATGCCTAAAGTAAAATTAAACTACCAGATTAGTCTACATGTAGATCGATATTTTTGAACAAATTAATTAATGTTAAAATACAAAATTTTTATCTTAACGTTGAACTAAAAGTTTTTCATATTAAATCTTAAGATTTATCTTAATAACTTCTCTAAACTAAAAAATCTACATCTTTACTTTCAAGCATTGGAATTTAAATTGAAAATGGTAATAGAGGCTACGTATAAGATTCATCTTGTTTTATTATTCACAAGGCATCATCATCGGCAGAAATGTTCTGTACTTAACCGCATGCCTCTGGATATGTGGAGGAGCTAAGCCGTTACAGTTTTTCATATTGTCGGAAATTACTATTGCAAGATTTACTCATAATTTGTATCAATAAATTATGTCGTTCAGACTTAATTAGATCTAAAAATAATATAATAGTGTTATGTTAAATATTATAATGTTAGTGTCTCTGTTTATATAATATTTGTTTTACTCTAAATATGCATTTATTAGATAAGGCTCCAGTGATATGCAGGTGTATTCAGTTTGGTGAATTTGAAATTCTGACCTATTGTGTTGTGATTGTTTTACTTGAAAATGGAGCTCTGGCAGTTTGTTAGATTTATTTCCATTAAGAGTTAGATTTTAGGACTGTGCATTGTTTTTGACGCATTTGTTTTGAAGTAATTTTTTATGCTATAGCGACTTATCATTAGCTACTAATTTTATACGTATTGAATGTGATTATAGACTTATTTTCTGTGTTATTTTAATTAGTGTAATATTAGATGTTTTTGTATTCGTCATATTCTTCTGCTTCATATTGTAGATTGTGCTTTTATTTAAAATTTGACGATATTATTTTCTGTCGTTTGCTGAATCATGCATTTATTATATTAATCTCTTAGTTTGCTAATGTTCATCACTATGTACATTCACAATGTTTGTCATAAAGTAAGCGAGAAGAGTGCTCTTCGTGGATTTTAGGACTCGCTAAGCACATTTTTATTGTCTTGTTTAAGAAAAATTCCTCTAAATCCACTTATTGGTGTTTATATTCGATCAAATTTTCCATTGCAAAATGCACATTTTTATCAATCACCAGATGGGGCACGAAAGGACGCAAGTTAGTCAACAGTGTTAACCCTAGCCGCCGAGATACTCAGTGTCTCAGTAGCTCAACGTGTAGAGTGGCACGGCTGTTGCTGAAGTCGTGGGATCAATTCCCGGTCGAGCTGATCTGAAAGTATATTTTTTAGGATTATTATCTGACGAACGTGCAACATTTTGAGAAAGAGCTTTGTTTTGCCCATTAAACGGTATTGGTGTTCTTAATCTGTTGCATTTTGTAAATTTATTATTTTCTACTGTAGTGCTATCACTCTCTCTCTCTCTCTCTCTCTCTCTCTCTCTCTCTTAGTGCATGCCTACTGGCTGATCCATGGTATTTAACGCCTCCACTCTTCTCTGTCTTCCACTTTCCTCTATGGCCTATTTTAAATATTCTTTTTCGTTTAATTCATTGCAGCTGCTTATAATTTGTAGCAGATTGCCTATAATATTTTTCAACAAGCTAATAATGATATTTATTGTTAGTTTCTTATTTATTTTATAACTGTATAGCTAATTATAGTAAGTCAGTATACTGTATATATTGCTTGGTCACTAAGTTACTAACAGTGATGGGCACAAAATTATTTTCAAAAAGAGAGTGTTTTCAAAAATAAAAAATACTATTTAAATTCAATTTTCAAAATGCTTTAAAAAGTATTTTCAAAATGCGTTTAAAAAGTATTTTGAAGATTTCAGAATACTTTTCTTAAATTTCTTATTTTATGTCTAGCTTTCTTGTTGTGCGTCGAAACTTTTATTCACCAAATCTAAAATCTTCGGAAAATGAATCAAATTTAGGAAAGCTAGCATAAAGTCTGTAAAGTATGCTAGCATAAAGCTAGCATAAAGCTGACATAAAGTCTGTATGATTTGATTTATATTAATTGGTTGTAGTTAAGAGCCTGATGAGTCTTAAACAAGCATATAATTGCTTCCTGACTGTAATGTTATGTTAAATTTAATATTTAAGTTCCATATTTAAACGTAAATAATATTTATTAGTAGTTTTCTTAATATCCTAAATTTTGATATGTCTTTGGTGTCTGTAATATAAGTAAAGAATTCTATTTCAATTTTTGATACGATTAGAGGAAAATAAGTTGAATATGTGGCTTAGCCCACTTGTGCATAACTTTAGCCATATTTTGAAATTCTGAAATTCTTCTACCTTATCTTCCCTCACGTTGCCTTCGTTCCATTGATGCCAATCTGCTCTCTATTCCTAATATTGACATCATTGGGTATTCTATTATGCAGCATTGACGATCTTGAACTCCTTACCTAATAGTCGCTCCTAATAGTCGCTCCTAATAGTCGCTCCTAATAGACGCTCCTAATAGTCGCTCGCTCCTTACTATCCTCTCCCTTATACTTCTCTTTCAACTTTCTCTGACAAGCTTAAGACTTTTCTCTTTCCATCACAGACATACTCTGTCTATTCTGACCCTTTTCTTATCACCGGACCGGCTTTCATTTAGGACCTTACTTCTCCTCAGCTTCTTTCGCATATGAGTCTGGGTGAAATGATCTGTAGTGATGTGTGCTGTGGAGACGTCCCCGACATCATTCGTAGATGTGGAAACTGACTTTAAATCTGTATCATTATTTTTTTTTGTTATACTTGCATGCATTGTCTTACTGGACTGCTTCTTGAATCTGGTTATTACTATATTTAGTATGTCGTTTGCTTGCTTAATTTATTCTGTTTAAAAGACAATTTTAGATTTTGAAAATTTGGACGCTTCATATCGCAGAGTTATTGGTGAAGAATGTAGAGTTTTTTCTGCCGCAGTTTTATTTAAGTGTGCACAAGTCTAAACTTAGTTTTTTAACAAAATACTCAAATTGTATATATTTCTATTAAAACTTTTCAGATTTATTTATTTATTTATTTATTTATTTAGATCACCAAAAAGGGTCATTCAACCCTGTACAGTTCACAAGCAATGCAAACAAACAAGTAAATGCAATAAGTGAGCACAGTTTAAATGTGAACCATGGTGACCTTAAAAGGAAAATATAAAGTAGAAATTAAAGAATTTAAATAAAGAAATTCAAAATAAAGAAAATTAATGATAATAGGTAGGCATAATTATACATTTAAGATCATTTACATTTTTCACAGTGTGTCTTTGCGGTTCTATGACGATTCATAATCGGACGACTCATAACTAGGACGATTCATAACCAGGACGATTCATAACCAGGACGATTCATAACCAGGACGATTCATAACCAGGACGACTCATAACCAGGACGATTCATAACCAGGACTATTCATAACCAGGACGATTCATAACCAGGACGACTCATAACCAGGACGATTCATAAACAGGACGACTCATAACCAGGACGATTCATAACCAGCATGATTCATAACCAGGACGATTCATAACTAGGACGATTCATAACCAGGACGATTCATAACCAGGACAACTCATAACCAGGACGATTCATAACCAGGACGATTCATAACTAGGACGATTCATAACCACATAATGCTTCAAACGTCTCAATCACGTCATCCACGGTACGTGAGATATTGCACATAATCACCGAACGAATCCTCTTTTAAAATCGTATGTCTCAGATTCTATCTTTAATCCAACATCCCCAACTTTTCTCAACACAGTCTGACAGAGATGAAAGTAGCAACCTTTTATCTCTGCCTCAGGAAAAGCTGCTTGAAGCGCATTAATTGAATTGCCGCACTCTCAAAATCAAGCAAAATCAAACCATATTTTTGATTTGTCTGAGACGGCGCAAAACACAGCTCAGCGAAGCTCGTTTTGGCAGCGACATGAACTAGACGGTTATGAAAAGTCTGATATGAATCGTCCTAGTTATGAACTGTCCTAGTTATGAACCGGCCTAGTTATGAATCATCCTAGTTATGAACCCTGTGGTTATGAATCGTCCTGACATCGTTTTAGTATGTGTCTCTGCATATTCTTAAATGCATTTCAGTGTATATTTATTTTAGAGGTCATTACTCAAATGTTCTTAGATGTAGACGACAGCAACAAGTTGATTAATGGGCAAAATACCTAATGATAAAATTTTGTCATATAAGCTTAATAATGAGGTAAACATACAATATTAAGATGTAAACGACAGCAGCAAGTTATTGATTAATTAGGTTCAGAGTTAAAATTTATTTCATTATTGATTAATTAGGCTCAGAGTTCAAATTTATTTCATTTTTCGTAGTTATGAGTATTGCACTTATTAAATGGAGTTCTTTAATTTTTGTTTTAATTGCGCCACACTAAGACGAATAAAAATAATATATTTAGAATTTTCGCGATTCGAAAAAATTAACTAACGTAAATGAAAATAACAAATAGCCTACTCAAGCATTACAAATTAGAAAAGTAACAAAGAGGTCGGTCCGTTGAAAAGTATTTTAAACAAGTATTTACCTCTGACTACGCTTAAGTGTGGCTGTGCAAAGGCACAAGACAACTTGGAGTCTTGAAAGATTAACTGAAGGGTCAATGGATTTTTGTACTGAGACTGAGACCACATCTTGATGTGAAATACCAACACTCTGGCGTTATTCCATGCTGAAGAATCTGGAATTTGACCTAAGGGCTTCCGATTCAGATTTGCACACCTCACCCACTGAGCTAAACTGCTGCTTATAGTTGTTACCAAGATAAATAATAGGCACAGTGAAATGGACTGGACAATTTAACATTGTCATCAATTTTTATGGATAACTTTGTATTTGCATTGTAAACATATATTATAGAGGAATTAGTTATAAAGCAAATTCGTACTTAAAGTGCAATACTACAAGTTGTGCAATATTTACGAATACAAAATATACATGTATATAATATTAAAGTTCAGTTGCAAAGTGAGGCTAACCTTGGAAGCTAGAGGTGTCGATAAATAACTAATATAGCCAAAGAAACTGAAGTTAAAACCTGATCTGTAGCTGTAGCATGTATATTTATAACTTATGATTGACTAATTCTCAAAAATTTCACTACTTCATAGCGTGAGCTAAATGATTACATTTTAGTTTGATTTATTTACAGTTTAGAATCTGCAAGAACTGCCACTACTTCATATCATAGCTGGATTAACAAAATCCGCATCAGTACAAGATGCTTCATAGCGTAGCTGGATGACTACAGTTTGAATCCAACTGTAGCACGAGATGGATGATTACAATTTAGATTCTGCTGTATCTGTATGAGCAGTTTCATGTCATAAAATGATCGACAGACGGAATCAAAAAGCTTCTCTGCACTCGTGTCATCGGCTATCCAGCTGACCACACATGCGTTGATTCTACAAGCATTAGTATATGCAGTCCGTAAGTTTGTAATATTATTTTGTATAACCAGAGAAGCATTTCGTTCGTCTCAACTTAGCTCACCTAGGCTTTATTGCTTTTTCCCATCAAATTTCGACCTTTCCTTCCTTCCCATCAGTCTTTGACCCTTGCTTTCTTCGCTGCATAATCTTTGACCTTATCTTTCTGCATCCATGACTTTTAACCCTTGTTTTCTTCACCCCAACCGCCTCTGAGGATTTCATCTCATCAGCCTTTGCTTTCTGTTACCCATAGGGCCATAACCTTAGCTTTCTTCAATCCACCCACCTTCCACCTCATACTTTTCATCCCATCAGCTTTTTCGCCTTTAAGCATTGCTTTCTTCATCCCACCAGCCTCTGCTTTCTTTATCCCACCAGCTTCTGCTTTCTTCATCCCACCAGCCTCTGCTTTCTTCATCCCACCAGCCTCTGCTTTCTTCATCCTCCCTTAGCCATCTTCATCTCGTTAGATCTTACTTATTTTACGCAGTTCCATCTCGTGTTTAAGAGTTATGATCAACAAGTTTAAGAGTTGTGATCAACAAGTCAACATCGGATCCTTTAACTCATTATCATTGGATTGGGTTTCGTGTTTTTAAATACGCACCGCTAAAATGCTGTTTTCTATTTTTGCTTTTCGGTTAGACTTTGATAAAACGATGCTAGATGCTGTCATGGACTAAGGTAACATTCTAATTATTTGTTATTTTTGATGCTGTCCTTCTATATTTTAAAATTCCAAAGCGTGTTTACTCTCAGTTTCCTGCTCGATAGAAGGTTACTGACGGAGCAAAAACTGAATTTGAACCCTTCACGTACTGATCTGCCGTCGAACAACATGCCAACAAGCCACCGGCTCTGCCTATTTTCCTCTTTAATCACAACAGGTTTCTCCACAGTTTCCATTTTTAAAAACAATCCAATAATCTTCCATTTTCATCTAATACAAAGTAATAACCTTGAAAATATTTATAAAAAATAGTAATTCATGAAATAGTAAGAACCAGCAAGGACTTACTGCTCAGGTTCAATTCCATAAAAGAACCCATAACCGTTCTTGCACATCGGCGCCACAGCCCCAATAAACGGCCAGTAACCCGACAAGCTCGTCGACAGGATAAAATTACCATGTCCTCCGCTGCGCGAAGTAAATCAATCAATCAATTAAGTAAATGAATCACTCAATAAGTAAATAAATAAATCAATTAAGTAAATCAATCACTTCAGTAAATCGATCAATCAATTAAGTAAAGTAATCAATCAATTAAGTAAATTATTCAATCAATTAAGTAAATTTATCAATCAATTAAGTTAGTCAGTTAATCAATTAAGTAAATCAATCAATTAAGTATATAAATCAATCAATTAAATAAATCAATAAAGTAAATTAATCAATTAATAAGTTAATCAATCAATCAATTAAGAAAATCAATCAATCAATTAATTAAATAAATCAATGAAGTAAATCGATTAAGTAAATAAATATATATATATATATATATATATATATATATACATACATATATATATATTTTTATATCAATCAAGTAGTATTTAACATCCGCAATAAACGTCGTATGCTGATGTCAGTGGTGAGTGTACACTGTACACCATATCATATTATCATTTTCTATGATATATACTACGTTTACGGTATTATCAAATTCACACTGATTAATTGATATAATTTCTATTCAAGTCCAATTATATATATATAATTATTTTTATTCAATACCTTTTCTCATAGGACGGATCTGTGAATATATCCGGTACAGGCAGACCTCTCTCCTGAGACATCAGCTCTAAACCAAAGAGATGCCTGTCACAACCTAGACAATCAGCATCAGCATCATCATCATCATCAGCATCATTATCATAGATCTGAGCCATCAGCTCTAAACCTAACAGATGTCTGTCACAACCTACACAATCAGCATCATCATCAGCATCATCATCATCATCGCCATCATCATCAGCATCATCGTCATCATGATAGATCTGAGACATCAGCTCTAAGCCAAAGAGATGCCGGTCACAACCTACACAATCATCAGCAACTAACTCTAAACAATCATCATCATCATCATCACCATCATTTAAACAACTCGCATGCTGATTGCTCACTGATGATACTTCATTGCATACAGTCGAAGTCGAAGTTACTGCGAAAGACATGACGAGACATTTTCATTGCAGAAACGTGCAGAACTGAGACCGGTGTAAGCAGTACACAATGAAATAATAATCACTCTAATGGAAATATCGCCAGCCATTCTGATAAACCTATATTGAATATCCTGTTCTAGACTAGAATCATGTTTATCTTCATCAACTTCAGTAGAAGGCGCTCGCTAAGTTCCAATTATTTTGTGATTGATCCACAAAGGGATCCACAAAGGGATCCACAAAGGGATCCACAAAGGGATCAGGGTTAATCATGAAAAAATTATCGAGTACGGCAGCCAGGACGAAGTCAGTTTGTTTAAATTTCTAAATTTTAAATTTCAATATTTAATCTTGTTTACTCGTGTTGTATTCGGGCTGCTGAAGAATAGACCGACCGTGGACTGCACGTGTCATAAAATGCGAAATGCAAATATGATTCAAACCAACGTCAGAAAGGGCATTCGGTTGACGAGCTCCTAGGTTCAGAAATTGCTACAAAATTCGTTTTATTTTCTAAAACGAATCAAAAAGAACGTCTATTCGCATCCCGACCCTAGTTTTGAAAAAAGCTAAAGCTAAGGTTTACCTCAGTTTCCTCACTCGAAAGCAATGTCAGTGACGGGAGAGCCCAGGATTTGAACCCCGCACATACTGATCCGCGGTCAATTATCTTACTGGCTTCGCCAGTGGAAACTGATATTCATGGGAGATGATGATGATAATGATGACGAACCTTATTTAAACTCGCTGGCTAACTGTAAAATGGAAATCGCTCTACAAATGTAAACCGTTATAAATCCATAACGCTAAATTTAATGTCTATTTAGGCACTACAAGTGTACTGTCAGAAACGATCCCGCGAAGTTTCAAACTCGTCACCTCTCGCCCATCAGTCAAGTGCGTTACCAACTGGGCCATCAAAGGTTGGGCACGTCATGAGAGACATCCTAGAAATAAAGAATAACACTTGCTAACCATGACCTTCTTGTGCCTCGGACATGAGCTGCATGTGTTTGTCCATAGCTGTGCGCAACAATCTCCGTCTCTGGTGAGACTAGAGAAATGTTAAACACCATAATTTCAAGTCAACTCAATAACACATTATTACTTTAAATATTTGATCTAATACCTACTCTGTATATGCGAGCGTATATATCAGTGTGTATGCGAATGAATTATAGCACTATATAGCTTAACTATGTAGAAGTGATGCACAGCAGACAAATACAGCTAAATCAATCAATAAATATATGCAATTATAAAGCGCCACTCTATGCCAATTGCCACAGTAGCGCTGAATAGACAGTAGCCTGGTGGTATAATGTCCCAATCAATTGTCAATAGGTCTGGTGGTATAATTCCACAATCAATTTTCAATAGGCCTGGTGGTATAATACCACAATCAATTGTCAATAGGCCTGGTGGTATAATGCCACAATCAATTGTCAATAGGCCTGGTGGTAAAATTCCACAAGCAATTGTCAATAGGCATGGTGGTATAATGTCACAATCAATTGTCAATAGGCCTGGTGGTAAAATGCCACAATCAATTATCAATAGGCCTTATGGTATAATGCCACAGTCAAGTGTCAGCAGGCCTGGTGGTATAATGCCACAATCAATGGTCAACAGGCCTGGTGTTATAATGTCACAATCAATTGTCAATACACGAGTTTTTAAACGTACCGTAGCGCTGTGATCAAGCATAGCTCTGACCCAAGCTATCACCTCCACTGTGCATGATCTCACTGTCTCAGTGCGTCCTCTATAGAACTTACGAGTACTAGCTGTCTCGTAGGCGGGAGCTGGTCTAATCAGTCAATCAATCAATTAATAAAATTAGTAATCAGTCAGTAGGACAATTTATCTCACTATCATTAAGCAATACATTTTTAAGCCTAGCCTCATTGCTGTACTCACTGGGGATGGTCTAAGCAATCAGTAGATATATTACAATAAAAAAATTAAGATTTAAAGTACAATTCCTTACACGAAGGCTCAGCCAAGGTCACGTCAAGCCAAAAATACTTGCAAGCAGTGCTACACCAACAGAACACACTTATCTTAACATCAAGATCACGACATTCACATAGGATCTAGATCTAGAGCAAGAGCAAGACAAGCATATAGGATTAAGATCAACATCAAGAAAAGCAGATAGGATCAAAATTAAAATCAAGACAAGCACATAGGATCAAGATCAAGACAAGCACATAGAATCAAACTCACGATCAATACAAGAACATAGGATAAAGATTAAGATCAAAATCAAGACATCCACATGGAATCTAGATTAAGTTTAAGATCTAGACATGCACATAGTATCTAGGATCAAGAGGTTGAGATTCGGCAATGAAAAGTTATAATAAAGAAAGAAGCAATAGGTGTAATCACTCTCTTTAATATAAGCCAAACATTCTTAAACAGAAGCGGAATTGGGTTCGGGATTTAACGCACCCGGTTTTACTACGCGTCAAATGAACGAAGTTAAGCTATAATTATTACTTTGTAGTTGGTACTTTGTACCTTTGAAGACCGAGTGATGACAATTTTGAATGAAAAAATCCCGAGGGTGTTGGAAGATTATTTTTAAATCCGCACCGTCTGCAATTGAAGCACCAACAAAAGGCAACGATTACTAAAAACCATGGAGAGGAAGAAGAAAATAACATAAACAAAAAAACAGCAACTAAGAAATGAAACTTTGTAAACACATGCGGTTGTCATGTGTGTAATCACACGTCAAAAAAGAATTGATATAATGAAGGAATGTTCATTTAAAATTAATACACATTTAATTGAGGTCACCGACTAATACATTGACAAGTTAACCTGCACGTGTGCATTTCACCAACTCAATTAAAAAGATTTTGATTAAATGTGTTGCACAATGTCTACATACTTCCCATGCAGGCGCATGTATCCATAGTGCAGAGCCATCTGTACAAAAGTATCCGGGTGAATTTTGTTCTGTCTAAGGAAATTCTGTCCGTATCCACAGAATGATCGACTGATTAGCTCTATGCTATCACCCTTTATACACAGAGATACAATACAATACAATATATTACAATACAATACAATAAAATACACAGAGAAATAATAAATTATATTGCAAACAAACTACAGATAAGCAGGAAAACCTGGATGTAATCCCAGTCATACTGGCTCTTAACACTGTCCCTTGTGTACTGTTTATAGTCTCTATAACAAAATTATGACAAAAAAAATACAGAACAAAATGATTAGCAGGAGTCTATTGATTCAAATCCCAGTACAACAGTATTAAATAGTATCCTCGCGAACCACAACCGACGCTAAACTTAACTTTGAGGCTCTTCTAACATATAAAAAATATACTACATACAGAGAAACATATGATGGATCTGTAATGTACGATGTTTAGATTACTTGGCAAAATATTTTAATTTTTAATATGCTGCTATCGGTGTAAAGCTAAGAGCCGCCCCAGCTGAAATCAAGGAGCTTATGCTATCATAAGCAAAAGCAATACCGAAGGACACAAAGAAAATTCAGTATTAGATTTTTAGATTTTAGATTTTCAGAAAATCAATACTTATCCCTAACACCCTGCTTTAAGAGATCACACGCATCGACCACGCCTCTGGAAATTCTTTCGTCAACGTGAAACACCAGCTCATGAGGACCATGAAGGTCTCGACACTCTGTAGGACCCTAAATACAACACAAATACAACACAAATACAACATAAATGCAACATAAATACAACACAAATACGACACAAATACAACGCAGATACAACACAAATACAAATACAATACAATGAACAAACATTCTACCAACACTCGCTCAAAAATTTCAAATTTAGAAGTTGTTTGCCTCCTTCTTTTAATTTAATTTTTTATTCATTTATCAAAATAAGATTAGTAAAACAGGAGTAGCCACCTTCCACTGATAACCGCAGGCCTCCAGGCCCAACCGAGCAAACTGCTTCACAGTGTTAGTCGCTACGCCATCGAAAGGACTGTGCTAACAATACACAAAGCAACAGAGACTTTAATTTCAAATTTATATTTTTCATCGGCAACCCCAGGTGAATGTTCATTGCGAACTGACTGAACGTTTTATAAAAATATATAGCGTTAAGAAAGTACTAAAATAAGCAGCCAATTATATAAATACCTTCAACTGAAGTCTCTTACAGTTAACTATCAAAATTGCATCATACATAAAAGAATCACATTTAGCATGCTTACAAATTCAATATTAATTATAATATCTATAAATAATACATTGTGACTGTGACCTTTAATATGTTAAACTACTTCAGAATTCAAAGTCTTAAAATATATAAAAATGTAAGTATGTATAGAATAACACAAGATGCAGACGATAGAGTAAAAACTCACATCACAATTTGTTCCCATTTTACCGTTCTTATATACAATCAAATGATATGTCTTGTCAAACCATCGATTTCTTCCTTCTCCAGTCAACAATTCTCTCATTAGCTATTAAACAACAAATACATCATCATTGAATTTGTACGATTTGATTTTCGTACAAAACCGCACTTAACTGATTTCACTCATTTCTTTTATTCACCATGCAATTCTATAGGCATATGTTGAGCAGCACTATTATAATTAAACAGCTCTACAAACCCAAGTTTGATTTTAGATTCTATGCAATTAAGATATCAGACACAATCCGACCGTTATTTAATCTGCAACCTCGTGTATTTCGCTTACTAAGTTACCTAGGCCTACTCAACAAACAACAAGTTGTCCAACCTACTTTGACGTTCAGTAGGCCTACAGCATCAACTGAAAAAGCTAATCATAGTCGCAAAGCAAACAAGGAAAGTGAAAACAGATATTAGAGAATCGTAAATAATAATAATACTAATAAAGATATATATTTCTCATAAGATATATCATTCTCAAACTTTAATACATATGTGTACTATGGTTGTTAATAATAACTTCAGTTAATAGCGACATATTAAACATTATAATACTGTTTTTGTAATCAAATTTTTTGTCACTTATTTAATTTTTTTGTCACACGTTCATTGATGTGATTACTCTGTGAAATTTTGTGAAAATAATATATATATATATATATATATATATATATATATATCGCTCTCTCTCTCTCTATTTCTCTCTCTCTCTCTACAAGCATTACATAATAATTCCCCAAGAGCCAAAGAATAAAATCGTTTATTTACTGCAGAATAGAGTACTAACTAATTAGAATATTAATTAGATAAATATTTACTAACAGAACTTACATACAATAGAGACATGTATCTATTGAGTGTTCTTCCATTTTAAGCAAAGGTTGATGAGATGAAGAAATTATTAAATAGGTGGCCGTAGATTCAATTTCCCATCACGACTTGGGCTGCTCTCTTATACTATATAATGTATTGGTTAAATGCTACATGTTACGCCAATTTTAAAGTCTTTTCACTGGCTAAATAAAGCCTTAACGCTCTAAGCTATCAAATCGTTCTTTCCAGCATGCTGCACCGTAGATCTGGAATTCTGTTCCATCCAATCTTCGCAAGTCTTCGTTTGAATCACATCGGCCTTTGCTTTCCTATGAGCAGTTCCATATGCAGTTGAAGACCTATCTAAAGATCCATTCTTTTTCATCTCTTTCTTCCACTCAGTGTTCATGAGTTGCGACCAGCGCCTATAGCCTCCTTTTCTTTAATTCCCTTTACTTTGAACTGATTTTTTGGATTTTGGAATTTGCACCGATTTTGGAACTTCTTTTTGCTCACCGGCTTCATTTTGTCTCAATAGTGCTCGTTGTTGTCATTGATGACTGTAGCACTCTAATTGCTATTTTTGTTATAAAATGATTTTGTAATTTTAATTTTTAGAAGTATGATTAATGAGTGAATTCATAAACATATTATAATTGTATACACAAATTAGGAGCAAACTTCATCTTTGTTGCTAGGCATTTGATCATCCAAGACAACAACGAATAGTGACGTCTGAATAATCACCAAGTTCTGTTCGTTATCAGGATGCAGCAAATTCAAGTGGTTTCTTAACTGAAAATAGAATACTACATTCAGACCCTACATGAATATTAATAATAATAATAATACTATTATTAATATTCTCTCTCTTGGTGCACTGCCCACTGGCAGGTCCATGGTGTATAGCACCTCCACTCTTCTCTGTCTTTTGTTCTCCTCTTCATGCCTATATACGAATGGATCTTTAGAACATCTAACATGAAATACCGTTAATCTTTGGGGGATTCTGTTTATGACGAGGTGGGCCTCCTATGCCTACCTCAGCTCGAGATTAATCCTGCATCGTATATAAATTTATAATATGCGACATTTAAATTAATAGTATACAACAAAACAGTTTAACCTTCTAAAGCATGATATCTACTACATGAAGTATGAGCATAATCTTCCGCCTAAGTTTTGTTTAAATATCTCACCAGAAGGTATAAACTCTGCTATCTAAATATACATTGCTGCTTTCACATACTGTATAAAAATATGACGCGAGTTTGACCATCATTCTTACCATCATTCAATATACCAATACCAAATTTGAATTTCCAGGGCGTACAAATTTTATATCGTATTCAATAATACAATAAAAAAAATCCATGATGAAACATTATCGAGAAGACACAGTAATATATCGTGAATAATTTATATGGTGCTCATTTAATATGAAATGATTTTAACTTATTTATTTATTTCGTTTATCACAGCAAACATGTAATTATACGTGGCAGTTCTTGAGTGCATAAGTCTGCATAACTCTTCAAACTATTTGAGCAACAATATAGAACCTTAAAATCTTTTGAAACCGGATGAAATAATATATATGAAATCAATTAGTAACGGAGAATATGATTTCAGTGTCAATTTCATCATCAGACGACTACAGGACGAAGGTAATGACTTAACGTGATTCTCTGTAAGATTCGGCAGGTACGGTTCCAAACCCAGGCTGTCTTCCACCACATTGCACATCCGATCTGCAAAACTACCACGTTATTACAATTCTAAACAGATGAATTATGGAATGAATAAACAACAGAATGAATGAACTAATGTAAGATGTGCATGAATAAATGAATGAAAGAATAAATGAATGGACAAATGAATGAGACGCATGCACGACAGCTAAGTACTCACTCTAAACCAATCTAAACGATTAGCAGCGGTCAATGCCCCCACACCCTGACCAAGCGGTTTGTCATCACACATCTCTCGAATATTTAAGAAGTACTGCTCTAGTTCAGGTGCTGTAATCACATGACCTCTGGAGTCGACAACACTGAATGTAAATAAGCGACCTCTGCACGTGACCAGCAGATGTGTGGGAGTGCTACCGCAACGAGCTGAAATAGCATTGTACATTCAACTACTGATTAAAGACTGACTGAATCGAACAGATTTAAATTTATATTTATTAACTTTAAGTGTGAATAACATTAATCCATATTTGATAAAAATTAATTGAATTCTAAACCTGAAAT
The DNA here is from genome assembly GCA_905160935.1 of Enchytraeus crypticus. Lineage (NCBI taxonomy): Eukaryota > Metazoa > Annelida > Clitellata > Enchytraeida > Enchytraeidae > Enchytraeus > Enchytraeus crypticus. The sequence goes on from CAJHZI010000336.1 coordinate 198,693, forward strand.
AATTAGGGGAATCTTTAAAAATTTAACCAGTCTAAATGCTTTATTTAAAAAAAACCCATATCAGAACTGAATTTGTAGTGAACATACTTTCTCATACTCATTCACAAAACCTGTTTTAAAGTAATCGTTGAGTTTATCAACATGTTCTCCAGGTGTCTTACATCCACTGAACAACCTGGAATACTGATGCATCGACCAGCTGGTCTTCTTTCCTCCCTTGTCTATTGGCAAAGTCTCTCTATATCACAAGCAATAAATATTAATACAAATTGTGACTTTTTGATATTCTACTTTCAACAGAAAAAAGTAGAAGCAACCACACAACCACACCGTTTTTGCTTAGACCTATAAGTAAACCTCTGATGCATAACTATAGGAGGTTAAACCTGTTACCTAAACCTCTGATGCATTAGTAGAGAGAGGAAGCTAAATTTCCTAATAAAAAATCAGCATGCCTTAGGTGCTATTCATTCAAGGGAGATAACGGACTAATAATAAAAGCTTATGCCCTATAGCTGCTCTCATAGATATAGATATTAATCTGCTTTGTTTTAGAAGTATTATTATATTTCAGATATGTAAAGATCTTTTTTCCATAACTGTTAGAAATGCTAACATATATACTTGTAACTTAGAATACCTGCTCAATGCCTGCCAGAACTGAAGCATGTACCAAACGACCAAAGCACTGCGCCTGCACTGAACATTATCCGCCTGGGGCCATTTCTCCGAGTCAGGGATCAGTCCACTGAAATTATTGTAGACTGCGTGAGACAATCGCTGTCTCAAATAAGCATGCTCCTCCCACCAATTCAATAACTGCGCATTAAAAAACGTAAACACGTACTTTGGTTACAAAGAATTATAGCACAGAAGGAAGAGGCCTATATACAGATATACAGACTGGGTATAAAAAATAATCCCCTAGCGAAATCTCAATAACTTTTGCAAAACTCAAAATATTTTTATAACGTTTTCAGATATTCTAGTGGAGGAATTTCTGCATATATCCTGCATATGTCGTGCAAATATATTCAGTAATAACAAAATTACAGCGTTTCTTCGAAAAAAGTGCTCAAATAAATTTTAGCAAGGCTTAATTAAACAAAAATACCGGAAATGTTCTTCAAAAGTTAGGCACAAAAAACCGGAAGAAAGAATTTTAATTCTTTTATTATTTAGAGTAGCTGAAATGTATTCAATGCTTCAAGGTCTTCAGTACAGTTGCACTACAGCTTCAGCAATTATATGCCTAAGCTGCTACAGCACTGAGACAACAGTAAGTAAATTACCGCGCCGAAATAATAAGCCTGGCCTGACCGCAAGAGTCAATCAATCGAGAAATTCATGCATTTTGAAAAGATTGCAGGCATGCATTCAAGCCCAATATAATATTTATGTATGTATGCGTGTGTATGTGCGTGTATCTGATCATCCTTTCCTTCTAATAAGACAGTTTCATAGAAGGTTGAAGGCTTTTCTCTTTGACCTATACTATTCGACCATTGCACATGAACTAAGACCAACACGTAAACCTCCACTACACTATACAGTACCCTTCCTCGGACTGACTTCCCGGATTTTGGCTTTGCACCGTTTTGGACCCCGCACTCTGCTCATCGGATTAGATTTGGTACCATAGTACTCAATGTTGTCATGTTCGACAGTATCATTCTAATTCTGTTGTTGTTTTGTTGTGAAATTCTAATATATCAAAATACCCAGTTCCTTTGATCCTTGGCTCTAGCAAGCAGATTTTCGTGCAGTTCCTTTCCAACACCTGATGCAAATTTGTGAACAATATTCTTAGTTTGCAGGAATTCATCTTCTGTTACATGTGGCCCTACTACACAATTCAACAATACCAAATTTAATTTATTTATGAAATGAAAACTAACAATATTACACCAATAATGTGATATATAATTATAAATATCAAACTGCTTATGAATTCATGTAACCAAAAGAATTTTTTTCTCAAATTAAATAATTTGTCAATGTAAATTGGAGCCCAGCAAATTGTTAAAAACACGCATGGATCATCTTTTAACAAAACATTCCTAGCTTTTAAAAAACCTTTATTAATTAATATAAACTACCAATATCATATCGATATTATTACTTAGCATCAAACAGATTTAATTATCTCTTCCTTAATTTAATTCTTGCAGAAAAGGCCTCTAGATTTATATCTCGTCTTATATTAATGTCATGCCAATGGCAGGCTCAAGGTACATATTCCTACTCTGTTTTCATATTCAGTAAGAACACTCAGTTGACCAACAAGCTAGTCACACCGTAAAGGCTAAGCCTTTCCAGTCCTTAAGCTTTGGAAAATATGATTTATGAGGTGATTTTCCATTCCTTCAGTTTTTACTTAGTCGCATTTTACAACACAGAGTTATGGTTGTCCGTTGTTTAATGGTCCAGACACTAAATGGCTATTTAGTCATATTTAAATATATTGGCGTATACTGTATATTCTACCTGATTCTAAATATTTGACAAGAGTCTGATCCAATGGTGGTACAGGAAGAGAAGGAAAGACCTCCTCCAACTGAAAAGTCATAGGATCATTTTCTTTTTTCTGGTATAAAGATGGAATTGGCATGCCATAGAGGGGCGCTGCCATGTTCAAAAACCTGTAAGCTTAGCCTAATCAATCAATCAACGGAGGAATTCTTAAGTCTAAATTAGATACAAAGCAAGTAAGCAGAAATTGAAATGTTTTACGTCTATCATTTTCGAGTGATTAGTAATTACTGACATGCTAAGATTAATAATGAAAACTAAACAGCAAATCAGTAGGCCTACATGTCTTTCTAGTATGATAGTATATTATAAATAGCCACCCTTCGCTATCCCAGGAGGGAAAGTAATTGATGCAGATTATGTCATGCGGGGTTGCAATGGTCTCAACTTCTCAAGCCAGTTGGAGATCATTTTGATCTGGGGTTGTTTCATTTATGTATATCCGTGCAAAGCTTATGAGGTCACCACTTCATTTTAAGATAAAAATATTATTAATGGCTAAAGTATGTAGTGCCAATTTTAAAACAAAGTACGCTATTAAAAATAAAATGACTCTTTTAAAGACTTAAAGGATTCAGAGTATCTTCTGGAGAACGTAGATTTCCCTTTTTAGGACTCAAGTACTTTTTAATGGCTCTCCAATTATTTTTTAAGGAGACTATAGTATGAAATCATAATTCAAACAGCCATACAGTCTACAGGATCATTTTTATAAATCAGTCAATGGGTATGCAATGCATACTTAACAGAGGAGATAATAATTAACCACGAAGGTATCAATCGCTTAATATCAGGGGCGTCTTACCCCCTTTAACCTATAAAGCAAAACTCAAATTAGTGGGGTACAGTACTATATAATATTAAACCCTCTAAGTTTGATATTCAGGTACCCTTGAAGAGTTTTGTGACACAAACTGCGTCGACGCTTATATGACGAATACGCCCCTGATAAATATATAGTTCAGATTAACCGTATTCATTATTCAGATATTAAAATGTTAAATATTATGTAGCCTAAATTGTGATTCGTAAATCAGAGCAGTCCGCGTTTGCATGTATTTAGTTTAGAAAACAAACTTTCAGTAGATGGATACATGTACAGCAAACTGCGACAAATAAAGATTTCAGCTCAATTATATATAAGATGAACTGACTTAAAATGCATTCTCAGAACTCAATCAGTTGTCAACTCTCTAGTTTCTAACCTAACTCTCCGTAGTAGGCCTAACTGGTATATATTAATTATATTCCCTGTGATGGGTGAAGTCAGACTACTGCTACCGGTATGCGAAAACTCAGGTTGAAACTATAAACTTGAAAAAGAAACATTTAATACTTTTAATCAAAAGTTAATTATAAAAATAACACCGCTATTCTCTAATTCTGCAAAAAATTAAACCGATGCGCCCTCACAAACCGCCAGAAAAGATACCTGAGCACGTACACTCCAAGTCTATTTTACATCATCTTACTCTAACTTTAAAGATGAATACAACTATACGTAAGTTAAGACTCACATGCAGAAAAGGTATAAAATGTCAGGTTTTCAATGCGTAACATATATTTAGGACAAGGTTCAATCTTATTTGCAAGTAAATAGTAAACTTTGGCAAGTCGTGTAAAAACTCAGTAAGCTAACTAAACCTTCGTATTTACGTCTCTTTTCTGGGTAATTTATAAAAACTCTGCTGAACTATAATTTAACCACTGAACTATAATTTAACCACTGTATAAATGTAATAATACTAACAACGAGGGACGGATCCAGGAATTTATTAACGGAGGGGGGCCAAAATGTTTTTGAGAGTGTACACGTTTTTTGCTTAGCCTACGCCACGCCTTCTTTGGGACATGTGACGCAAATAGAAAAAATACTGTGGGGGGAGGCTTACAATTTTTCACTACTCGCTCGGCTCATAAAATGAGTTTATCCCCGTATCTTACCCACCCCACTCATACCCGTTCTAAAGTCAGGGGAAACCTGAAATACCTAAAATCCTTCATTTGCTTTGGAAAAAATAGGTTTATTTTTCACCTTCGAAGAAACTCCGCGGATCTGGATGAATTGCAAAAACTACCTAATTTTGGCGGTAGGGGGGCCTCCCAGCCATGGCTGTTTGCACAACTACTCCGGGACGGAGTTCACATTTTTTACTCACACCGTCTTCCCTCTCATACAGTGGTTAATGTGAAAATTTGTGAGCTAGTGAAACGGTCAACATTTTTCGGGCCCCCAGCCATTATAAAAGGTTCCTAGTATACCAAATATACGGGCCGCTAGTGAGACCCATATTTGAAAAAATCGAGCTATAGTGGAACTAAATTCCCTCTCGTATCCCCACCCCCTCTCCAACCACTGCTCTTACAAAGATATTTAGGCCTACACAACGAAATTGCCATAGAAACAATGAAAATAGGCCTATAGTTTATGTCGTGAACAGCCTTGCTGCCTGTTCGTCCTCGAGCGGTTGTCTACTACTGGACTCGCTCGCCGGTCGGCAGTGCTTCGAGACGGCAGCTTTTTCGTCGAATGTTTTACTAAGGGCACCGCTTGTCAGGAGGAACCGAGTTGCTGCGTCTTCGGATGATACTTCTTTCCCGGTATCATCCGTCTCGATAGGCCTTTCTCGTTCATTTCCGACTGAGTAGGCCAAGGTCCAACTCCCCCTTGCTTACTTCGTAATTGGGTTCTCGGGAACCCGGTGCACAGCGTCCGCGTTGGCCCGAGTCGGGGTAGAAGCGTACTCCACGTCTTCTGCGTATTTAGTCGACGACGGTTGAGTTTCTGCCATGCTCCCTTGGTAGATTCTATCCCGTGATATTCGTAGTTCTCGGGGCTAAGTGATATGGTGACCCGAACCGGGAGTGGAAGCGTACTCCACGTCTGCTATATATTTTGGGCGATTACGGTTTGATTTTCTACCCTGCAGCCTAGTTTTACAAACTTGTATAGTAGATTGGTTGTCAATCAACAACCAATCATATATTATATGATTGGTTGTTTTAACTGCGACGAAATTTATCTTCTTTACCCTATTAAAACTTCCCTATATCCCTTTTTAGGCTTATTCTTCCCTATCTCTTTTCCTATATTGGTCTTTCCGTAGTTTCTACTCTCGCCTTTGCTGAAGGTAGTATAATTGGCCTTCCGTGTAGTCGATGAGAAATTCGTTGATAGTCAACTGATAATTGGTAATCCTACTCCCGCCTGCAGAGACGAACTCGACCCGGGTATCGCCGTGGACTACCAACCTCTTACCTGGGCCTACCCAGGGGTCGCCAACACCACAATACAATAAATCGATACAACAACAAGACAAATACCGGGGGCTACGATCCTAGGCTAACAAGCGAGCTTGAAAGCTTTCGGCTAGACGAAGACCAGATTTCTGTACACTAATCGTACTTTTGCCTTGGGATTAGGATATTACGTACTATCCTCCCTCGGTTCCCAGTACTTTCGCGTAGAAGGTTCTGGCCTCCTTCTGGCCTCCCTGAGTTACTGCGCAGACGAACCACGCAGAACCCAATCTGATTTTGTATGTATCGATGGCCGCTTTATATACTACTCGAGCGATCGACTTCAGCCAACCACAGCACTTCTCGCTTAGTCGATTTACGCACCAGCTGCGTCACTTTGGAAATACCCAGCGTAATAACCTAGCTATGCCCACTTACATCTTCGGCTTATATCATCTATTATAAATCTTTGGAAAAACCCTGCGTCACTCAATATTTATAAATAACAGCTGTATAATATTTGCCTTCGATCTATAATATACATGTATATTCCTTAATATATAAATTTTGAACAAGGCATGTTCATTACAGTTTACAATTCTTTTGTCGGGCCTAAGGGGGGGGGGGCTGTCCCCCAGATCCGCCATTAATAACAACAATTAGAGTGCTACAGTCATCATTGACAATATCGAGCACACACTATTGAGGCAAAATCAAGCCGGCTAGCAAAAAGAAGGTCCAAAAACGGTGCAATATCCAAAATCCAAAACATTAGTACAAATTAAGTAAAAGAAATTAAAGAAAAGGAGGCAAAGGCGCTGGTCGCAACTCATGGACACTGGATGGAAAAGAGAGATAGATAAGATAGGTCTTCAACTGCCTATGGAACAGCTCATTGGAAAGCAAGGCCGATGTGCTTAAAACGAATAATTCCGAAGATTAGATGTAAGAGAATTCCAGATCTGCGGAGCAGCATGCTGGAAAGAACGATTAGATAGCTTAGAGCGTGAAGGTAAACTAGCTAGGTCTCACAAGAGTAATTAATTTAGAAGACCGAGTAACAGCAGGCTGCATCACTTTAATCAAGTGAGACATACAAGTTCGTCCAGTGGATGGCGATGGATTAATATGCTCTTTAATCTTTAGCCAGTGCAAATACTTTAAAATAGGCGTAACATGTGGGTACTTGGAACTACAAGAAATTGCTCGAGCAAGAGAATTTTGAACAAACTGCAACCGATCTATCTCACAGCCAGAGAGATTTAAAAATAGGGAATTTCAGTAGTCCTACTTGCATTGCACAAGAGCTGCATCAATTGTAGCAGCTATCTCACGTGACAAATATGGATGTATACGACGAAGATCACGGATAAAGAAGAAACATGCTTACGAAGTTTTAGTTAACTGTTCATGAAGGGTTAGGTGTTTATCAAAAATAGCACCGAGATTCCTCACTGAAGAGACAGGCGATATTGTAATACCTGAACATAACGAAAGAGTTTTCCCATTCAGCTTCAGCAGCTGTTGAGGTGTCCCAACCAAGAATTCAGTCTTTGATGGATTAAGTGCCAAGAAATGAGCAGACGTCCAAGAGAATATAGACCGAAAAGATTGCTACAGGAAGATTTCAGCATCAGAATAGGAGTTAGGGGTGAAACAAGTCTACATTTGAGTGTCATCAGCATATAGTTCATGATCAATAGAATGAGAAGAGATCCGAGACCTTAAAGTTGTTGTGTAGGCTAGAGGTTGAAGAGGATAGGACCAAGAATGGAGCCTTGAGACATACCATACTTTAAGTGGGAAGGCGAAAAGATGTATTCCATCATACTAAAAGAACGATCCGTCAGATCGAAGAAAACCAATCAAAAACAATTTCACGGTCGAATGCCAAACCAGGAAGAAAGACGTCTCAGAAGTACCTGTATATTGTGATCAATGGCATCAAAAAGGCCGAAAGATCAGCATACATAATCCCGTTAAGCGTTGCGTGCACATGGCATTAACAATAGAATTGCAAACAGATAGTAGTACCGTTTTAATTTAACGATGCTAAATTGATATAAGCAGCTTGATGCTTATTAAATAGTTAACTGTAAGAGAGATGAGTAGAGAGCCTCATAAGAACAATTCTTTCATTGAGTTTATATACTAATTAATGTAGCTCATGTAGAAACATAACATAATATCATGGATCGGCAAAAAGTACAAAAGAATTAAGCTTTAATATTGGCCGGTATATTTAGAGCTTGAAATTACACAGATATAATTAATCTATTATTAATTAGTATAGATATAACTTACTTTATAATAATGCATGTATACTATTGGCCAAGCAGTGATCCAGCTGCAGAGTAATTGAATATGATTGGTCAGTTACCAAATAGCCAAGGCTCACTAGGGGTAAAATACTTTCAGATTTAAGCAGCGATACATTCAAGTTATGGCGTACGGACGGTCAAGTCCACATGAGGTAGGCCAAGGGTCGATACCGGAGTCGAAGCTGGAGTATTGATATTTCAGGGATTGTGTGTTTAGATCTTATAATATATTTATTTTATGTCGCATTGTTAGTTTTAATAGTTTATGTTGAGTTGTAGTGCTATTTTTATTGACTATTAAATTGTGAGACTTCATTTTAGGTTACATCGTAACCTCTGGGTATAGACCTTATATAAAAGGTGTTTACTTTGAAAAATCACCCTATGTATTATTTCATTCGTTGGAGCAGCGCCACTGTGCATCATAAAATTGATTGTTTTGTGGAAGGCAACTGCAATGTAATATATTCTTAAAATGTAATATATCCTCTCTAGATATTCTATCTAGACATATATTAACTGTACAATAAGACATACGTTTATCATCATTAATTCGTTTATCATCGTTTATTGACAAGAAATTGAAAAATAATTTTTTTGTTATTATTTAAAATACCATTATGTTAATAAATGAAGAAATACATAACAAATATCTACGAATATATAGAATATTGCCAGCCGTCAATAGAAGCACACACCCCTCCCCACTCTCCCACTAGGCTTTGTTTATTATGTGAACAGAGTTACCGCTACATATTATGAAAGGTCTATAGATGACTTTCACAGCTGTTAGCCGCGCCCACTTTGAGACACCTGCCGGCATTGGCATCCATATTGGATTACGTTTGTTGATTTTTAGCATTACGTATGTATAGATATATATGCATATAAAAAATAAAATTTCCATGTACGTATATTGCAATTTGTAAAAATGCACGCGATTTATTAGTAATATACACAGACAATGTACCTGTGTGCCTCATGAAGTTATATGAACTTACGTATGAAATATATGAGCTCCGATCTTACCGGTACGCCGTACTTTGTAGATTCGTTATGTAGCTGGATTCTATAGTTGAAGACTTAACTTAAATTAATTATACTCGTTCAGTAAGTCTTGAGGACCTGCAACACTAGTCTAGTCGTAGTTTAATGCTTCAATGCACAAAGACCTGTAAAGGTAAAAAAGCTGGTAAAGCTGAAGTTAACGTCAGTTTCCTCACTCGAAAGCGATGTCAGTGACGGGCGAGCCCAGGATTTGAACCCGCATCAACTGATCCGTGGTCGAGTATCTTACCGACTTCGCCACTGGCTCCAGTCTGGAAAGGATTCAAATACAAACCTTAAGTCTTAAACTATATGCTAGTGCAAAAGGCCAAAACTTTCAATATTTTTTTGTGTACAGATCTATGTATATTCCAATAATTTGACTCTGTTTTGAGAAATTTGACCTTAATCTGCATTATGGAAATGGCAGAAATGGCAGAAGTTTTGCAATTACTAATTTCATCAAACCATTAAAGCTTGCCAACAATAGGCCTATCTTATATTTCGATTGCTAATAAATACATAAGTACAAAATAAAACAGAAACACGTACATCGTACGGACAGATTTTTGTTCCCTTTTCCTTAATTCCACTCATGGAGTCCAAATTTCTGCCATTTCTGCCAATTAGCCTGTCTTATAAAGGGGACTAATTGGCAGAAATGGCAGAAATGCTGAAATTACGTGTAACAAAGCTTTCAAGAACCATCATATTCATTACCAGTTCATTAACCTGTAAGAAAGAGCCCATGTCCATATGCCAGACACAATTTTACACCAAATTAAGATGAAAAACTGCTTAAAGATACATATATAGCCGTGTATCATATAGAGTTTTCTGCATCAAAATGGCGGCTTTGTAATGTAAACAAAAAATGACGTGTTGATGAAACCTCTCTATATAAAAGTTTAAATGCTCTTATTTCACTGTTCTTTGTCATTGCTATAGCAACGCTTTCTTTGTCAACATTCCAGAATCTATTGTAGATGTTCATTTTTTATTTGTAAATTGCTGTTAATTTACTATAGAATGACAAAAATTCCGTACGGCGTCGCTGATAACCACATAAAGTGTAGTAACGGCGGTGATGTCGACCTCATGAAATTTTATTGCACTCAGAATGGAACTGTTTACGGTCGTAGGTGGGAAAACTTTCAACCAAGACCAGTTACTCACACGGGTAGTGGATTTGTATCGAACGTTAGGCCTCAGATTTACTACAACTCACGTCTGGATGAAATTGATAATCCTGGATTTGGGTAGTCAGTTACCTTGTATTGTATTTTTAACTGTCGGTGTAGTTTTGTTCCGTGTCTTAGGAACAATTTCTCTTTAAGCAATCTTTTAACTCGGTTTTATCTTTGAACTGGTTTTCTGGATTTTGAATTTGCACCATTTTGGAGCATCCTGTTGCTCATTTGCTCACTGGGTTTAAATTTGTATTAATAGTTCTCGATGTTGTCATGGATGAATACTCTCATGTCACTCCAGTCCTCAAGTTCTTGCACTGGCTCAAAGTTAGAGAACGTATCGTATTCAAGACAGTCTCTCTAACATATGAGTCCATCACTACATCTGGCAATGGTTACATGTCTGAACTGTATATGTGAGGCAGCCTACCTCCAGGCAGTAATCTAGTAGGTCCTCTCAGTTAGTTACTCTAGAGAGACCGAGCATCTTCTCACAGTAAGCGATCTAGTAACTCCTTTCAACTTGCTGCCCCACAGATCTTGAATTCTCTTCCTTTCACTCTGGGCACCCCTTCATCTACTCCTGATCAGACTTTCCAACTTTGCGCACAGTTTCATAGGCGATTAAAAGCTTTTCTCATTGATCTTTCCTGTCCACCTAATATCCATGACCTGAGACCAACACGCAAACCTACATTCCGCTACTACCCTTCCTTGAACTGAATACCTGGATCCTGGATTTTGTCTTGTACTGTTTATTGACCACCCACTTGCTGCTCATTGGTTTTGATTTGGTTTCATAGTGATCGATGTTGTCATGGACAACAGTAGCACTCTAATCATATTGTTGTTGTTCGATTACATTGGCACTCTAATTGTTATTATAATGTTATTATTATTAATATTATTTTAACAATAGAGACCCCAAGATATCCCGCCTGTAATACCAGTAGCAATTTTTGAGTTTTTAATAGCTCTATATTATTCATTCCCATATCCACTTCTCAGTCATTTTATCTATTTTAATGCCATATTACTTTCCTGGCAGTTTGGTTTTGCTGGTGATAGTAAATTTCATTTTTTTCTTTGCAAAAGTCGATCTCTCCCCTCCCCCTCGCACAAAAAATTTGTCCCAATTAAGTAAGTGCTGCAGATATTTAATATACATCGTCAAAGTTTATACTATTTTTTGTATCTACATTATAACTAATTCATGATTTTTGGTAATTACACTTGTTTTTCTGGTCTAAATGTCTGTAGTATCATAAGGTAAAAATGCATTTATATTATAAATATCTGATATTCTAGTACATTGTTAGTTTGATGTACATTTGAACGTCATTTTGATGTTGTGTATAGACCAATCTGTGCAGACACATATAGCTCAGTAACCCAGCGTAGCTTTCGTCGTTATGTTGGACCAACTGGCAAAGAGACTCTGCCTAACACTCTGCATCAGACAGGAAGTGGTTATGTTAGGGAGAAACCTCTTCACATTGCTAAAGAGTCTGAGGTTTTACAATTTTTTCTACTTCCTTCAAGTTACTTTAATTATAAATATTTCCTTGAAGTGTTGTTGATGCTGACTTAGTTGATCAGTTACTTAAATTGTGTATTGTGTTGATGCTGATATAAATGGTGATGATGATAATACTGATATAAATGAACTTATCATAAAATTTGTCAAATTCTGATTTCATTGAAGGCTATGATTTGACGTCTCTTTTACGGTATTCAGTTTATGTTTTTTGCCCATTTTACTTCTCTGTAGTCAATATTTTCATAGAGGTTGTTTTCCTCCTTTAATAGAAGACATTTCTGAAGACATAATTTATATTATGAAATATAAAACTGAATTAATAAATCTAACTGAGCGATGTATACACTCAAAATTTTAATTATTAATATAACGCCTAATTATTAATAATTAAAGTTTTTGAGTGTATAAGTAACTCTGTTAGATATATTAATTACGTTAAAAAATTGTCATTCCGTAACAGAGGATAGAGTCTCGTAACAGTTGGATGCCCACAGTATTTGACATTTTATGTAATATTTTCCATTCATTGCAAGACTTATTTATTTGTTCATTTATTCTCTATACCAGTGTGTGAGATAGGCCTAGAGTTTTTTAGAACTTTGACCAACTGACCAATGACTGAAAAACTTACATTATGAAAGCTTTATCTGTAGTTGTTTCAACTCTGTAGCTGTAGTGTATAAAAAATGATATCCATGTAGTTTAGCTTTATTGCGTCCACCATCGCAGCATTTTATGCATATATGTTCCATCATATATTACTATCATTATTATTCATCGTTACTTATTTATTTCATGTATTTATACACATATTCATTCATTTACATATTCATTTACTCATTCACTCATTCTAACGAATGAGTGAATGAGTAAATGAATGAAGTGAATTCACTCATTCAGTCCTTCATTCATGTATTTATTAATGACGCAGGTTCGTGAGACATGTATAGGTGGTCTCGTCTCACTTGCTCCGGTGGACATTCTGCCACATCACCGTCCCTATCTACACAAGATACAGCGAAAAGACCCCATAGAGGAGGAAAACCATGGATATGTATGCTCATCAACCTTGCTTTATTTTTATTAAATCTAAGTTCAATTACTATTTCCTTTCCTACAACTGACTATCTAGAGCTATCAGGTTGTGGTTTGAACATATGACCTTCTATTGATTTGTCAAGTGTGCTACCAAATTAGTAATTCAACTGATGCTGGTATATAGTTAGGATACGTCACTCTTTAATAAACCATTAATTGATGGATTCATGCAAAATTAAATTAAATTAGCTTTGAACAGAGCCTTTGATGTGATGGCAAGTTGTTAGGTAGCGAATCAGTAGATGCAGGGTTCAAACCCATTTCTCTCCCCATCACAGACTCTCTGTCAAGCAGGAAATTGGCATTCAACTTGGCTTTTTAAAATCTTATATACAGAAAATCAGTACTAAACAATGAAGCTGTATGTTGCCTCAAATCATGGTACCTAGAATAGTAAGCAGCCTCTGCCTCTCCTACATAGCACAAATTCCTCCATATGCTGTGGCAAAATGATGACATTCCTCAAAGAAAAATTATATATAGGGCTGCAGAAGGTTGCACTGATAGGCATAGACCTGCTATGCGATACTATTTCTTGTTATTTAAAATTTGGAACCATGCCATCAGACTAATCTAAGTTTGCTTGGTTAGTTGTTGCATTCCATGTCATGATGTCTACCTTTTTACATGTATATTGAGTACCGTAATACTATAATAATATATTTGCGGTTTAGAAACTAGGAACTAAAAGGCTAGTAACAAGTTTAATGACAGTTTTTCTGTCTCGAATGCATGCTAGGGATGGAGCTAGCCTAGCAATGGATTTGAACTCTGTGCCTACTAATCTGCAGTCACAAAACTTACATAGCAAGTCACAGTAATAATCATAACAAGTATAAGTCACTGAACTAGTATGACTCTAGCTCAGCTCGTAACATAGTGGTAAGTAGTTCCATTATGTCACTATTTAAGTAATCTTAATGCTTAGGGTCCCGGGTGCATGACGACTGAGAGTAAATCAAGATTCTGGAGCAAGCCTCTTACCATAGAACTAGGATCTGCTCCCGTTGATCGGCAGAAAGAAGAGACAGGTTATACTCATAATCACCAGGTGGAGCCAGTTACGTTTCATCCTGATTTCGCCTACAAAGCTGACTATCCCGTAAGTGTTTGCTGTACCGTGGCAATCTGGCAATCAATTAATAAATCTGTCAATCAATCAATAAATCTGTCAATCAGTTACTGTATAGAGTTGCATCTTGACCTAGAACTGGACGTTAGTACTGATGTTACTTGGCGCGGATCCAGAGGTGGGGCCCTGAGGGCCCGAACCACCTAGGGCCAGCCTAAATTTGTAAAAATATATTTTCATTGTGTTCATGGCTATTTGTATGTGTAATTATGGTGCATATATAGGATTAAAATGGTGTCTACAGGTAAAACAATTTTCTGTCACGGAGCAAGTGTAGACGTTAGCAAAGAAACGTGGACACTGTCAAAAAATAATTTCAGACCCCTCTTAAAAAATTTGTAGATCTCCTACTGCATACATTTAGTTTCCTTTTTTTATATTATTTCTTGTATTTTATTCATCATGTCATCACATGATGATGTAGTCGTTTTATTTTAGTGTTAATACTTACATTATACATTTTCTGCTTTAGATACAAGATTAAATGTTATATTCAATAGCAGACGTAGGCCTTGAATTGTAAAAAGATTCATTTTGCTAATTAACCACAACTATTATCATATTAATTTAATATGTATGCATTTTGCACCTCCAATTATTTAAGAGATGTTGTGTAAGCTTTGAAATTGTTTGCATAGTAATGAAGTAATTAACTTTGAGTTGTTTTATGTTACTCTGTTTATTGAGTCAACTCTTCGTCTTAAAGGTGGGCTTAGTTCAGTTGTTTCTCAGTCGAATATTTTATATAATTAAGTAAATTCCAATCAAGAGAAGGCAGCAGAACATAAGAAGGGTTGATTTTAAGTAGAGATGAAAATAGCAACATGTAAATACTAAAATAAGCTAAATAATGACCTTGATATATTAATTTCATCTATTAGTGTTTTGTATCGAGATTTTGTTGTATATTTTGTCAGGGATATCTAACAAGTCGTCCTACTGGGCTCAGTATAACAAAGACTCACTATCTGCCATTTGAATATGCAAAGGTATCATGTAAAGTTTAATTTTTTTGAACTTTTTGAAGTAGTATAGTTTTTCACTGTAGAATGGTAAGTGTATGAACAATTTAGTTGTCTATGCCAGTTGTCACATTGGTTTAGGATCCCTTTGAACTCTCATTCGTGCACATTTATAAGCTCAGACCTCTCCTGCGGCTGATTAAACATTGTAGGGCCTCATCAGTATTACCTGTACACAATGCAGTGCTTACAATTAATTATCAGCGCTTGGTCTTCTATGACCTCTCTGATAGAATATTGCATAAAACTGTCAAGTTTATTGTTAACATTTCGGCATCAGCCTAGATTGATATCCTTGCAGCTTTACACTACGTGAATCACTAATCACTCCTCTTTCTTTTTCTTTATTAGATGTCTGAATCATTTACTGTATATAAAAGCAATCCAGAACAAAAGACTGTAACTGATGTGTTTGGTTTATACTACTGTAGGACAGGGAACCTCTACCAAGGATTGCTATACGCTCTGACAAGGAGTCTGGTTTCAGTAAGGGAACCAAACCACATGTGGCCTATGGGACAATTGAGGTTATTAATAAAGTAAAGATTGATATATGTAATTATCTCTTCTTAGGAAGATTTTTGATGTAAACACGGTTTCTCTGTGATGTAAACTTATTGAATCTGTGACGTACTCAACTTTATGAGTAAAACGAAGCACTTACATTGTATTAATTACTTAAACATGAAGTAAATGTGTCTTCCTAGTCTTGGTTGACCATACGATTACTATTTGTGATTATTTTTTTATTGTCGATGTAGGTGTCTCGATAATATTATAATTTGCTGAAACATGTTGTTTTTGTTGTGGTATCTTCCCATTTTGTTACTGTAAGTAAATTTTTTTTCTCTAATGACAGGCTTTGATATGATAGCGATTGATGTTATTTATCAATTATTTTAAGTAATTTCAAGAAAATTCCCTGCATCTATTTCGCAAAATGTCCTAAATCAGTTGGAACATATTTAGACAACTGTTCCTATTTATAACAGGTCACTAAAACGGACATACTAGTAGGAAGGGTTATAGCTACATGAACGTTTCAATGATTCTAATGTTATCTCAATGCCAAATTGTCACTAATATTTCAGACGTCACTAAGTTTGATCATTTGCCTCAATTTAATGAAATTGTGAACATTTTTCTCGCATTCGTTTAGCACATTGCAGTGTAGCATTCTACTTGCATGCACTTTGTTTGGTGATCGACTTGAGACCACTGCATTTTGCTAGGCTTACGACAGGGCAGATCAGTTGCCTGCGACAAGATTAGATAAGATCAAGAAGGAGGATCCAGCGGAGTATATTAACGTCATACGTCCAGACAATCATTCCAGGTAGATGCTATATTGTTCATAGTTAGTGCTGTTGGCTTCGAGTATTATCCATTTCGCTATTCGTTGCCTATATTCATATTATTGAATTCATCACCAATCCTTCATGCTCTAAGTTTTTAACAGCGGTGATAGCAATATTACTCAGTACGTTTTGTTCGTCTACTTAGTTATTTCTTAAAGGCAGCAAAGCAAAATTAGCAGAATGACATCTCATGATAGCAAGACTATTAGACATCTCATGATAGCAAGACTATTCGACATCTCATGATAGCAAGACTATTAGACATATCATGATAGCAAGACTAGCAGACATCTCATGATAGCAAGACTAGCAGACATCTCATGATAGCAAGACTAGCAGATATCTCATGATAGCAAGACTATTCGACATCTCATGATAGCAAGACTATTCGACATCTCATGATAGCAAGACTATTAGACATCTCATGATAGCAAGACTATTAGACATCTCATGATAGCAAGACTAGCAGACATCTCATGATAGTAAGACTAGTAGACATCTCATGATAGTAAGACTAGCAGAAATCTCATGATAACAAGACTAGCAGACGTCTTGTGATAGCAAAGAAGCTCCTACTCTGACTCTTATGTAGCATTTGAAACAAATGAACCTGATAAATAAATGAATCTATTAATCGCAAAAATTACTTTCTCGCAAATCTCACGACGGCTCAAGAAATTAGACCTTTTATGTGGAGTTTAAGATGACAATTTAATTAAAGAAATTGAATTTTTTTAACCCAAGTGAACTAAACGATAGTGTGATTTCTGCAGCGTGGAGAGGAACTTTCTGGTGGGTAGGCAGATTCCTGAGAGAACTCTGGCCAATCTCATAGGTAACGAGTCCGTGGGGTGGAAGGAGGACACTGGATACACCATCAACAATCAGAGATATGTGAATAGCTCAGACAACCCGGCGAGATTTATTACTGACAACATGGTCAGGTTAAGAGAAACTGTTTTATAAAACTTACAGAGCAATGTATTTGCGAGCATTCTGTAGATATGGTAACTTTTACTAATTGCTACTCTATACCAAAAATCTTCACATATTATCGGCATGCATGTTAAAGAGAAATACAACTTGAATAATTGTCTGACTATATAGTGATTTAGTAAAATGATTGTAATATCGATGACTATAACTTTATTTATTTATTGACTTATCGTTTGATTGATTTATAGATTGATTGACGTATCCATAGAATAAGTTATTGATGAACTGGTTGATTGGAGGGATGATCGATAGATGGTCGGTCGCTCGGTCAAGCGAGTGGGTGACTGAGTGAGTGAGTTAGTGAGTGAGTTAGTGAGTAAGTTAATGAGTTAGTGAGTGAGTGATTTATTAATAAATTTATTTATTTAATAATGTACGAATATATTTACTTATTAATTAACTGGTTGACTAGTTGACTGGTAAATTTGATTGATTGAAGCATTAATCGTGCTTTAATTTATTTGTGAATTGGTGATGGATATAGATTCACAGATCGTCGACTAATAGGGAGGGACAGGGAGGGTCACGTGTGGGGAGGGACCCACCCTCCTCAGCCTGACGGCTACACTAGGAGTGTAACCCTTCATACCACTAGACCCAGCTACAATCCTTGCGCTACTCTTCAAGCTGCTCAATCATATCAAGCCAGGTTACATTCATTATAAGATCGGATCTATGAATATATTGATTTAATGTCCTGTTTCTTTTCACAGTTGTTTAAGTTTAAACAACCGTTCTGGTTGGTTAACTAGTTTGCTAGCTAACTTGTTAACTGGTTAGTTAAACTACTTGTTTTTGAGTAATTCGTTAAGTAGTAGCTAGTTAGTGAACTAGTTAGATAAGCTAATTGAATTTGAATAGTTCATTGAACTGGCCCCAGCATCCTATACAGACTGTCAAGCTACTTTTAAACGATGCCTGACTTGATCCATTTTGTGTGTAGTTCTGTATCAGTACAGAGTGTAGCGTGATGTAATATCTATATCAGTACAGGGTGTAGCGTAATATAGTGTATGCATCAGTACAGGGTGTACCGTAAATCTGTAATGTAGTGTATGTATCAGTACAGGGTGTACCGTAATGTAATGTATCGACGTCCATGCGCGTTGACATTCTACGTGAAGGGTGGCAAATTACATGTCCTTGCGTGCTTGTTGATTGTGTTATTGTTCGGATGCAAAACTAACTTTAAATTTTGCTCTAAACCTCAGTCTCCATTTGCAGTTTCTATGATGCACTTCTGATGTTATTTGTTACAGGAGCATTCAGGCCCGGGACCGGTTCTTTGATGAGCATTTGTATGACAGCAAGAAGCAAACAACGCAGACGCTAGCTTAATTTTCTAGAGCAGCTAGCGTCTAGTAGCGGATAGCTGCAGCAGCATCAACCAGCAGCTGATAGCAGCGGCTGGCTGCAACAGGAGCAACTATCTTTATCTCATTCTATTAGTGCTTCTATCTAAATGCAATTACAATGTATCATTTCTTTGCTGTTATCAAATATGAACATTTTTGACCTGATTTAATATTTCTAAACAGTATTCTATGTGAGTGACTTGATTAATTATCTCTTTAACCTTAGCATTACCGACGGGGTATTTTTGTACCCCAAGCGGACTTTGAAACCTTGGCCTTTGGGTAGTTTTGAAGATAGAATCTTCGTTTTTTATGACTTTTCCTAGGTCTGGCATATCTTCGTAGAAAATTAATTTTTAAGGTGTGTCTATCACGGGAGAGCTGCAGTGACCAGTTCTAGCACTGAATACTGCTGGGGTACTATTATACCCCAGCAGCGTTCAGTATTGTTATTAGCTTATACAGCAGTCTAAGTGATGATTGCAAAAGCGAAAGTGAATTGATTGATGATTCTTCGGCATCTGATGTAGATGATCACATCTTTGAAAAAGAGAAACAGTTTTCACCAGATCGTGTATGATAGTTATAGCGAGAACGATGAAGATAATATAAGCTGTGTTTTCCTTCAACGTGAATATGAGCTAGCTGGTAGCAAAGATAGAGACGCGAATGAACTGGGTGGTAGTGTAACGGATAAAGGGAATGGTGGGATAGATACCAGGTTAGGTGAGGGTGGAGGGGCAGGTGAGATAGAAGGGGCAGGTGAGATAGCAGAGGCTGGTGGTGTAACTGGAGTAAATTCCATAGGTCAATCGACTACGCTGACATCCAAAAATGGTGATACTTTATGGATGACTCCAACCAGTTCTACAAGCCACTGGTCGTCCCAGAATGTGATGCATATCAAACCAGGTCCTACAAGATTTGCAACGAGGAATGTCGATAGTCCGATGACAGCATTTCAGTTGTTCATGCTAGGTCCCATTCTGGATAAAATTGAGAAATGGACCAACAAGGGAAATAATGTCTTTGCCGACAACTGGAAGAACATAGACAGAGACGAAATGTTTTGCTACCTTGGTGTACTGATTCTGATTGGCGTCTACCGATCAAACAATGAGCTAGTGTCTGAGCTCTGGAACCAGGAACGTGGTCGGCCAATCATTTCGAGCTGTATATCCAAAAATCGGTTTCAGCAAATATCTAGAGTGTTGCGCTTTGATGATTCGTCCAGCCGCAGACAGAGACGATCAACCGACAAGCTTGCACAAATTAGAACTGTGTTTGACATGTGAGAGGCAACATTAGAAGACTCGTTTTTTCCATTTCAGAATGTGACAGTTGACGAACAGCTGTTGCCATTTCGTGGACGATGCCCTTCTATTCAGAACATATCCCGCAACACCAGGAAAGTATGGAATAAAGTTCTGGGTTCAGTGCCACAGTCAACATCATACATAAATCGTGTTCAAGTGCATACTGGACGACAGCTTGGTCCACCCAGAGAGACTAACCAGGGTCAGCGTGTGGTACAGGAACTCTGCAGAAATTTGGCTGGGTCTAGCAGGAACATAACTTGAGATAACTTTTTTACAAGTCTCAGCTTGATAAAGGCAATGAAAAAGGATAAAATGACATTATTTGGCATGATTCGAAAGAATAAAGCTGAGCTGCCTCCTGAACTGGTGAAAGTGAAAGGCAGACAAGTTACGTCGACGATCTTTGCTTGTAACAAGGACACTACCGTCGCATCGTATTGTCCAAAGAAGGGCAAGGTTGTCACTCTAATGAGCAGTCTTCACTCTCCAGGTGCGATTGATGCAACCAACCCAAAGAAGAAGCTTTAAATGATACAATCAGTACAATGCGACTAAGGGAGGTGTGGACACTGCAGTCAAAATGCCCCGAACATACAGTACAAAGCGTATGAAAAGGAAATGGCCAGTGGCCGTCTTCAGCAGCATGCTGAGTATAAGTGCTCTTGATGCTTACATAGTATTGGTTCTTCTCAATCCCGACTGGAACACAAATCGTCGCCACAAGAGACGCTGTTTTTTCATGAACTTGGGAAGCTGCTCGCTGGGATACAAGAAGATTCTAAATCAAAATCATTTACTGTACACTATAGTTTTAGATAATAATAGTATTTTATGTAATTTTAAAACAAATTTTTGATAGGGAACTGGTAACAAGACTAATAAATTGAGCGCCTAGACGTTTAGATCTAATGTATTTGATGAGCTATATATGATTAGTTCAATGCTATAGATAGAAAATACAAAAATCGGTTATCTAATACTGCATTATATATTGGGGTACTTTTGTACCCCAGTGGTACTCGGTAGAATAGAAATATTTCGGTAAAGCTAAGGTTAATGTGCAGCGTTAATTTCTAATTCGCAGGTAATCCACGTAGCCGAAGCTTTACAATACAGTATTATATTTAGTAAACAGAAGCTTATGCTGCATTTTGTGTGTATAATTTATATGGTTTAAGCAACAGTATGAATAAACTTAATATATTATGAATTGTTAAATTATAAAATGCAGTCGATGCCTTGATATCGTCCTTCTCGAGTTTGGACTTTATACAAAGTATCAACAGCTACTGGAAATCCTGGAATCTACTGAAACCTCCATTGGAAATACGGGAAGTCTACTGGAATTCCGTTTTGTCTACTGAAATGTTTGAAAATTGGGATAAAAGTAAAAATCACAAAATGGCTGTGATTATACATTTTTCATTTGCTATTTTATTTACTATTGTTTCGTATTCATTGTTCCCAGCGTTATTATGATCAGATGTAACGAAAACGCCAAAAGCCCGTCATAGACAAATTGCCCGTCATAGGTAAAATAATGCTGAAAGTTTATTTAAAAATCTACTGGAAATTTCGCGGCTTAAATTTGAAGAGACCCTGCTATGCCAAGATTTTGCGGAATCGTAGAAGTAGGAATTGTAAGTTCGGTGCTCGGCAATCAGTTGAAGGCCACCACATTAGTCTTAGGTATAGTTTTCTTGAGATACAGATACAATGTGATGTCATACCGCTAATGCCGAGTAGGTTCGAGAAAACTGAGTATTAAACCTACCGACTGCTGCACGTGTTTGTAGGCTACTGACGCAGATATGGCAGCAAAGAGACTTCTAGAGGAGTGGTGATGAATTCTGTGTTTTATACCAATTTGCCGTTTTCTTTCCAGACTTGCAGAGTTCTAGCCACTACACGGAGTGTGGCATTATACCACCAGGCTACTTGCCCTTCACTGTCCACTTAGCGCTACTGTGGAATTTAGCATAGAGCCGCACTTTATAAATATATTTATTATTAGTAGTAATAGATTGTGACTGAAAATGTTAAAGTGATCAATGGGATCCCATTGTGTAGATCATAGGATAAATTAATTGCTTAAATTTATGATGTTTATTAATATCATAAAAATGAATATAAATCGTATTTATATTTAATTATATTTATTTTTGGATCTACTATGTACCTTCAACGGCCTGCTATCGCAGCTGAAAGGGTGTTAATAAAATGGAATGGACTTAACACTTTTATATTCAATGTAGGTCTACATAAAGCTTGAGTTAGATATAGGACTGCATCATAAAATGACAATTAAAATATTGTAGGTTTATTGTTACACTGACATGTGGCACTTTGCCTGCCGTAAGTTAAATGGTTGCAGTTATTTGTAACGCTCCGATAAAAGGCTTTTGACAATTGCACAATGAGTCAACTAGAATGAATCGTTTTCTAGAGATTTGGAGCTTCAAATCTTTTTCTACAATTTTGAGCTTCATTTTATCTAAAGTTTTAAAGTTCCTAATGTTGTTCAAGAGTTTCGAGCTCCGCATTTTGAGCAGACCAGCTATTGCGGTAAGTAAAATAATAAATACTTGAAGGAGCTGATGAATCCTTCTTTCAATCAACCCTAAAAAAAGTTTGAGATCTAAATAATGCATAAATCGAAGAAAACCCTAAATCTAAAACCAAATCGGTCTCAACGAGGAAATTTTGGATAGAAAGCAACCGTTTTAAAATTCTTATCACCCACCTGCTGGCGCATAATTTCTCATGTTAAAAAAACCTCCAGCTACGTGACTTCTAAAATATGATAGACTTAGGTCGGAAATTCAAAATGCATCATATGTTCCGTTTGCGTCCCAGTTTCAAATACAGAACCATAAACCAAAAGAAACGTTACAAAGTTAATAGCACATTGTAGTGAAACGATGGTATGGGATATTGATGATGATTAGGATGATGTATGATGATGATATGAATATATCAATAATAATAATATCAATAATAATAATATCAATAATAAATAATATCAATATATATATATATATATATATATATATACACACACACACACACAAGTGAGGCAGTTGCGTATATATATATATATATATATATATATATATATATATATACATGTATATATTAACTTAACATAATTATACTGGTTAAGGAAGTCACAAAGTCTTGTAACACCAGTCTTCATCGTAATTTCATACCTCTATACATAGACCGTAAACAAAAAAACCTTTACAAGTTGATAGTCTTCAAAAGAAGAACATAAGAAAAAACTAAAAATTCACCAAAAAACCACACACACACACACACATAACCAGCTCATGTATAAACTTACACACAGGTATACAACTATGCACAAATACACATACATATATGCATCAATGCATGCTTACATGTTCATGCATACACACCTACACACGCATTTGCACATATACACATACATAAATACATAGAAACACTCAAATACTTACATGTATATACATATACATGCATACATACATACCCCCACATCCATATATATACAGATACACACATAAATATGCACACATATACATACTAATATATATATATACATGCACGAACATATACACATACATACACACATATACATATAGATACACACATACATACACATATGCACATACAAAAAGTAAAACAAACACGCATTATAGTGAATAATCAACTATGTTGATATCTATCACTTTTAAAACCACATGTTTAATCCGTTAGGCAATTTAGATCATTTTCCGTATAACCAGTTCAGTGAATGTCCGAGATTTAACTCTCAGATCAGTGCGACCGGGATTCTAACCCACGAGGATTCAAATCACCTCAGGATTTGTCATTTAAAACTTCATGACGTTACCCCTACGCTATTTAGACATTCTAAATACACATATGCACACATATATACACATATACACACATATATACACACATACACATATACATATATACATACACATACATATATACACACATACACAATTACATATACACCTACATATATACACATAGAATACACTCACTTGTACATACACACATCGACCTTACAGACAAAAAAAATGCAAGCATGCATATAACTACATACTAGGCATATCCACAATTTGCAAAATATAGTCATACATTACAATACATACACGCATATATGCACAAACATACGAAGACATACACACATGTGCATACACTTACCCACACCTACACACACATACAAGTCTTACCCACACTCATGAGTACCTAGAAACCAAATGCCCTCATGTGGTGTGCAACTAATCAGCCTGTCTACACAAAACAAACAAACAATTTATCAATTCAATGTACTTCTTTCCAATACTTATCTAGCCTATTCTTAAAAGCATTCACTGTCTCTGCCTCTACTACATACTGAGGTAGCACGTTCCATATATTGACAACTCTCTGACTGAAAAAGCTTCTTCTAACCTCTAATCTGGATCTAACCTTTATTATTTTGAATCTATGCCTTCTAGTTCTAGCATAATCAGATAATTTGAAAAATTGTCCACATTCGATATTGTCAAAACCTTTAGTTATTTTAAACACTTGAATTAAATCCTCTCTGGTATGTCTATCTTCTAAACTAATTAGACCTAATACATTTAACCTAGATTCATAGCTTTTGACCTCTGCATTCAGCAATCATTCTAGTTGCTCTCCTTTGAACTCTTTCCATACATTCTACATCCTTCCTTAAAAAGGTCTCCATGCTTGTACGCAATATTCTAATTTAGTCCTTACTAATGCTTTATATAATTTAACTATTACATCCTTATTACGACTTTTTATAGTTCTCCTAATTAAACCTAAAGTGCGATTAGCACAATTTACTGCTGATTTACACTGCTCTGAAAATTTTAGGGTATTCTCAATAATGACACCTAGATCCTTTTCTTTAATGGATGATTTTAGTTCTGCGTTACCAAGCTTATATTGATTACAACTATTGTTGTGACCTACATGCATAACTGTACATTTATCAACATTGAAGCTCATCTGCCAAGTAGTTGCCCAATTATGTAAACTGTCTAAATCTCTCTGAAGTGATAGCATATCCTCTAGATTGCCTATATTTTTACATAATTTGGTATCATCAGCAAAATTACTCATTTTGGATATTATGCTGTTGTCTAAGTCATTAATGTGAACCAAAAATAAAATTGGACCCAACACTGAACCTTGTGGAACCCCACTAGTAACACTGCGCCAAGCCGAGTCGTGATTTGAAATGCAAACTTTTTGTCTCCTGGAGGTTAACCAACTTCTAATCCAATTCAGGACAGAGCCAGTAACTCTATGAGCTACAAGTTTACAAAACAATCTCTCATAAGGCACTCTACAGATATATATATATATATATATATATATATATATATATATATATATATGTGTGTGTGTGTGTGTGTGTGTGTGTGTGTGTGTATGTATATATATATATATATATATATATATATATATATATTAGTATGCTTAACCACTAGGCATTATAAATGTTATGAATCCTGTCAATGTAAATTTAGAGGAATTAAACACAGGGGAAAATCTGGAAACCTTGTCGTAAAAAACAGATGCGGTTTCAGTGTCTTATCCATTCCTGTAAAGGTGTCAGCCACTGGTTGAGAATGATTAAGTATTTCATATAGGAAATTAGTAATTAGTACGTTAAGGTATTAAAACCTGTAACCATAGTAAAAACCGTTAATGAGATGACAGTCGCTGCTCTTGTTTGCAGACTATTTCATCGTCGTTTCTCATCATTTTATTTGTCGCTAATTTGCTTATAGATGGATAAAAGTCGCGCGGTCACGCAGCGAAACTAGAACCGTTTGCCAAAAGAAGAAAATCAGACAATCTTTTGCCTAGCTCTATCTAGACCAATGTTTGACATGTATTCGTGTATGAACATACATCTGTTAATCTATTAATTCTATTCCTGCATACAGTATTGCTTGGCATTTGGGAACCTCGCTTGATTTATGGTATTTCTGTATCTAATTATTTCTACGACAGAATTGTTTATAAGAGGCTGATATCTTTCTAATCTATATTGTTATCAATAAAATTATATTGTATATTTCAGGTCTATTTTTCATTATTCTATTAGTATTAAAAATAATCATATTATTCGCTTGTTGTCTATTAAAACTGTAAATGGTTATTAAATTAGGTTATTAATTAGTTATCAAGTTGTCGCGTACCTGCTCTGCTGCTACTAATGTAGGCCTACATGCGAACATTTGCTTTAATGTTTTTAATATTATAGATTTCAATATTTACAATCGAATCTTATGAAATATGGAAGGCCTGAGTTTTTCCTATCCCGCAAAGTCACAGGTCTAAGTTATATAGTCCTACTCACATATGCTTTCTCAGTCATATAAATCAATATGCTTATCTCGTCGTTAATGTTCTGCAAGGCTTTTCGGATGAGAATTTTCACTGTAAGCTTCGGCTTATTCGCCTCACACAACACGCTTTAATACATCGGTTCTATTTTTCAGAATGACTCATTAACTGTAGTCCTAGAGTATCTATATGTTAATATTTGTTTCCGGCTCAAATTTTCCCGTGACCAATTTGAACGGAATGTTTAAATATCCTAGATTAAAAGATATTTGAAACAGCAATTTATGAGAAGATGGAAACTGATCTTAAAATATTCTGTCATTCTGTGTGTTTTTCTGGTCCTACAATGGAACATTAATTCAAAAATTTGTTTTATCAGTCGTAATTTCTACATGTAAAGGTAATGCAAGAAATATCGGGGCATGACATTTCTTAGCACTAAAATTACAGTGTGTCCAAATTTTATTAACTAATTCTTTTCAATCTCTTGCTAGACATATAAACAGAGAGTTTCTGTTTAGGCCTAGTTACTTTATTAGCAACGATATCGAGGCAGTTGAGCGTAAATTCTGTAACGGACAAATAATTTTAAAAGATGATTGGCATTACGCTGATCTACCCAAAACAGGGTTTGCAAAGGTTTACATTGTCAACGGGAACAGTTTTGGCTTTGATGAGAGTAGTTAGTAATTGAGTTTGTAACCCGTGGAATTCTGTAGTATGCTTAATATTAACTCTTTCGGTTTAACACAAACTAGGCCCTAATACCGATTTGAACTAGAAAGGAACTTCGTACATTAGCTTGAGAAATTGAACTCTACAGTTACATGTATATTCAGAACTCTGTCATTCTATCACTTGCATTAACAAGAAACGTACATACGTCATTGTCGACATGCTTTATTTTAAGTTACAGAAAATTTATTTTAAAATGGTCACAAAGCTTCGTGTAACTCTAATATATACACATAGTACGATCAATGTTGTGAAGTAACAAAAAATACTTCGTTACAAGAAAAAATTACTAAGGCGATACTTTACTTGCAAAGAAGTATCCAATTTTTCTGGGTACTTTTTACTTGTAACGAAGCAATTTTGTAGTACTTTTTACTTTTTTCTTTTAGCCGCTGCAGTGAAAAAGTCGCGTTACTTTCTAAAAACCTCATGGCCAATTGCTTGTGTTGTTATATGACTGCCAATGTTTCTTCTTACTTATTTTTATGCTATTTGTATATGTTAAGTGCCGTGCTAGATAGTTGCTATAAAATTTCTATATGGACATTGTTCTGAAATAAATAATAAATAAAAATAAATATATATACATGTATATATATATATATATATATATATATATATATATACATGTATATACGTATATATACTGTATATATATATATATATATATATATATATATATATATATATATATAAATGTCAGGAACCCATATACATACTCTTCATATGGAACCCTGTTTCCGTCTACATTATAGTATAATCGTGGAATCAGTACTTCATAATTATGTTCATTAACAAATAAATGATCATGGTTCTCTCTTTCTCTTTCTCTCTCTCTCTCTCATGTGATATCTTGCAGGGAGATTATGAGGGTATGATGAAAGCGACGTTTAATTATTTGGTAATTTGAATAATTTATAGCTTTATAGTTAAAAGCGTAACATTAATTATATATTACTGCACATTTATACCGTCAGATATACTCCCGAGGAAATTCAGCATTCACATATGCTATTCAGGAATATCTTATTAATTTATTCGACTGGTCATAAAAACTTATCTCCGCCCCATCTCAAGGATACCTATTCACGACTGGTCCCGTGTTAAAGAAACTCAGTTCTTATATCATTTCATGGCATGTCTTGCAAAAGTTATCATGACACACGTGACTGCAATGATTGATTGATGCAGATTATTTGGACCAAAGAAAATAATTAACGCTGTGACGTCGGCTGGGGCACTTTGTAATTAGACTGGGAATGGCATTATTAAAGTCGATAAATATACTTGCTAAGTTTAGAATAGAGATGTCACGGCAACGCGTATGATGAATGAACTGTAGAAATGAGTTTATGAAATATGAAAAGCTAATAGTTGGGGCATCGGATGCTCTCACTTTGCAAATTGTTAATCTGGTGAACCTTAAACAAGTTTCTTCTCAAAAGGCTTTTTTAGAAATGTTACTGTATTGTTGAAACTGTAAGAAAGGCTTTATTAATTTAAATGACCTTATATTTGACCTACACAATAAATATATTAACAAGTCATATAAATACAACACTTGCGTATAATGTCTGAACACAATTCTGGTTTAATTAGTTAGAGGGGTTGATTAGTCCATGGAAAATGTTGTTAACAGATTATTTCTTGAGGGTGATGTTTACTAGTATCCACTAACTACATACAATTTCAAACCATCAGACCACATATACCCGCTTCTTATTATACTACACACATACACACACTTTTTAATAAATTTTTATTGATCTAGTTTTGTTTTATTGTATTGTCGAGCTGTCGATATGTGCACAGATTAAATAAACCGAAAAGCTAGATCCAGTAAGACTTGAAATCCGCTAGTCATAGAAAATTTGCTAGAGAGCACCATAGAAATGAATGAGTTTTGTTTCAAAATAATCTTTTTTGGAAAGAGCTACATGAACGCAGTTAAGCTGCACAAACTTTGAAACTCAAACTCTCGGAATAAACTTTACAATGAACTGCTACTTTTCCTGCTACAATTCTTTCTCGATCAGGGAGGGGACTCCTTCATAGCTCCTTCCTCCAGCTAGCTGAAACTATGCAATAGCAGGATTTTACACTTCTACTCGAGTTATAAATCTGAGAAAGATACGTTGACAAGTTGCTCATTGTCGTTTAGCGCTATCATTGGCTGTAGAGGTCTTGTTCTTTATAAGCTGATGGGTCAATGGATAAATATCATAAACATTTATTTAATTACATTCACCAACTCCGATTGTCACTGCCTCTTTTTCTTCTCTTAAGTCGTCACTTACAAAACAACAGCGCACAATTGGAGCATTACGATCATATAACAACGCCGAGCACCGTATAGCCAAAATAAAGTCAAAAAGTCTAGAATAATAATAATCAAAAAACGCCATAAAATCATTAAAATCCGTTCAGAGATCAAATACAATAAAACTTGGATCAGAGTGTGGATTACCAAGTCCCTTTTATTTACTTGTTGAATCCATTTTGCAATAACTACTAGAATGAATATACTTATCCGTGCGATTTCTATCAAAGATCCGTGAAAAAGATCAGTTTCTAGAACCGATTTTATAACTAAAGACCGCTGTGTGTAAACAAGTCTTTTGCCTATAAAAGGAATGTAGGCCTGATAATTTAATTATATCTCTGCCTTTATGCGTTTACGGACTGCCTAAGGCAATTGACGTACCAATATGTCAAATATCCATTCGTACCACCGATACTATTGTCCTGATATGTTACTTTCTTGATGTTCTTTTAGAAGTAAATATACTTGCAGAGTTAACAAGTCCATGACTAAAGTTTCAGTCCTAAAGAAACGCCATAAATTGTCTAAGTGGTGCTACTGTGTACTCATGTAGCCGTCAGTAATGGTGCCTGTGATTTCATAGTAATGAAGAAATTTAACGGTGCATAACTAACAAAATAGACAATTCAATCCTTAAAGAATCGCAGTAGGCATTCAGGGCGATTGGAATGTGTCATTGGATAGAGATCCTATAAAAAAGCAGGTAAAACTACTGTTAACGTCAGTTTCCTCATTCGAAAGCGATGTCAGTGACGGGCGAGCCCAGGATTTGAATCCCGCACATACTGATCCGCGGTCGAATATCTTACCTGGGCTCCCCCATCATTGAAATCGCTTTCGAACAAGGAAGCTGACTTGAACATTAGCTTTACCAGCTTTACCAACGCATTGTTCTACAGGAATCTCTATATTCTGACACATATGAATTTGATATGAAGTTGACCCTACCACTAATGTCTCAAAGCATTATGCCAATTGGAATGTTTTAAAAAAAACTCATTAAAATTACAAGATAATCAGAAATTAAAATTTCGACATTCACTAGAACTTAAAACTTGCTGCACTGACCTTCATTCATTCTAGTCAGATAGTTCTTACATTTTCAGACCGCTCGTCGCGGCAGATCAACACGTGATCGAAACTTACTAAGTTGTCTGCATCTTTAAATTAGAATCGAATTGATTAATGCATCGCTTCTAAATGTATTAATAAATTCATACACAACTGACGCGCTTGCAGCGCACGTAATAGTAACTAGTTTGAATGAGATGTCACACCATCTCGTCTTCTATACAACTGAACGTGCATAACAACTTTATTATCTGCAATTCTTTTCACTACTATCTTTACAAGGTGAGTTTTTACCGAAAAAGTGGCTTGGCTTAGTGACGCGCTTTTCTTCAAAAGCGGATTGTAGCGTGCATAGGCCTAATTGAAAGGCCATTAAATATCGAGCCTCTTCCTTTTTAAGTGAATTTGTTATCTGAAATTCATTTTAAAAATTATAAATTCATTAGTAATCTAGACCAAGGATATAGCTAATGCCTATCCGTAACTTGATTTAGAGGAATGAGCGATGGATTAAGGATTAGGCTAGGAAAAGAAAAAGGGACGTGGTTTAAGCTGTTAGCTTTGAGTATCTTGTTGGGCCCAAGCAAAGGTCGAATTTGTTTAGCATTTAGCAGACATGGCTTAAAAGACTTTCGTGCCGTATAGTTTGTATGTTTTTTTCTAAATCAATATTAAGGCGAATTATAAATTATTCCAATTCGACACCTCTTTAATGCAAAAACTTCTGTTTGATAATAATCAGTTATTAGTCCACACAGCTCGAATTCGTATGGCAAATAAAAATAAATAAAGTGTCATCCATCATCATTTATAAAACAATAAAAGTTAAGTTTAGCTAACTAGAAAAGTTTAAGTAATTTAAATTGCTAGAAAAATAGACACAAGCCAGGAAACCCCGTAGCACATGCGGTATGTTATGTGTCTAATCATAGGAAAAAACAAAAAGTTGCAAGTGTTTTCAATTGCAACTCCTTGGTTTTTAGATAGTAAAATCTAAAAAACTACGGAGACTTAAATTGTGCATTAATTTAAAGTATAAATTTCATTATGAATAACAAATCATCACTAATTTTGGACAAATCTAGTAAAGCAGCAATAATTTAATTTTTCTTGTGAGTTTAATTTTCTTTTGTGTCGCACATAGGCCTATCATTTGTAAATTGGTTTCATTAAAATTTTAGTAAATCACGCTTTATTTCAGCTCATAATTAATCACTTTTAAATTGTTGTAAAATTTTTAATTCGATGAAAGTAATGAATATTACAAAATGGTGTACTTACAGTTACATCATTAGTAATTACATTGAGCTTAAGTCGGTATTAAGTTCCAAATATAACTGTTCCTCGCTATCTCTCCCCCTCTCTCCATGTGTCTCAATCACAATAAACTGCTAAATTATAATTATTAATGTTTCGTCAAACAGAGCTCCATTAGCTAACACGATATTGTCATCAAAATTTTATTAGCATATTATCTTAGAAGAAGATTGTTTGTATTGCAGTTTCCTCTCTATCTTATCCTCTCTATCCTTCTCGGTGATAGAATATAGGTACCTCTTC
This sequence comes from Enchytraeus crypticus, assembly GCA_905160935.1. Classification (NCBI taxonomy): domain Eukaryota; kingdom Metazoa; phylum Annelida; class Clitellata; order Enchytraeida; family Enchytraeidae; genus Enchytraeus; species Enchytraeus crypticus. The sequence goes on from CAJHZI010000336.1 coordinate 230,901, forward strand.
CGATAGGGACTGGATTCATTTTATTGACTCTGCAGGGCCTTATAAATTGTGTAAATAGGGCATAGCTTTTTATGTAGAGTTAGAGGTAGAATAGTGGAAAGAGAGAGAGAGAGAGAGAGAGAGAGAGTGAGAGAGAGTGAGAGAGAGTGAGAGAGAGAGAGACTGAAATAAGGACAGAGACAAAGATAAAAACAGGGACATAGACAGAGACAGGAGGAGAGACATAGACATTGACTGAGACAGGGGGAGAGACAGGGACATAGACAGTGACAGAGGGAGGGACAGGGATACAGGCAGAGACAGGGGATGGATAGAGACAGAGAGGGAGAGACTGTGTCTCATTGAACAGTCATCATTGCATTACGAGAAATGTTAAGTAAAAGTAAAAGTAAACACGCATCGTAGTGAAATGATCAATTGTGTTGATATCTATCACTTTTATACCACATATTTAAACTGTTAGGCAATTTTGACCATTTTCCATATAGCCAGTCCAGTGAATGTCCGAGAATTTAGCCTACTCTCAGATCAGCGCTGCTGGGATTCGAACCCACGAGGGTTCAATTCGCCTCAGGATCTGTCACTTAAAACTTATGACGTTACTCCTACTCTACATGTGTATACATCTTTATTTCACCAAAAATATGGTAGCATAAGTACAATAAGTATTTATTTATTTATTTAAATCACCAAAAAGGGTCATTCAACCCTGTACAGTTCACAAGCAATGCAAACACAAGTAAATGAAATAAGTGAGCACAATTTAAATGTGAACCATAGTGAACTTAGAACGAAAATATAAAGTAGAAATTAAAGAATTTAAATGAAGAAATTCAAAATGAAGAAAATTAATGATAATAGGTAGGCTTAATTATACATTTAAGATCAGTATCACTAATAACTATTTAATAAGTACTGACGAAGATTAATATTGAAACATTTAACGGAACGAGATGATCGCAAATTAGGTGGAAGGGATAGCCAGTATCTAGGTCCTTGTACAACGATATACTTTTCGCGACAGAAGGTTCTGAACGATGGTATAGTAAATTCCGAAACTTGTCGAAATTTATAAACAGAATTTAAAACATTATTTAATAGCAACGAATAGTTGTAACATAAAGGCATATCATTATAAATCATTAAGTACACAATATAAAGCACAAAGTGAAATCATGCTCAGCGAAATAGAACAAAGACATGAAGTATTCGAAACGATGAAACATGCAACATCACACACATGTACTCGAAAAGCGTACAGTAAACAAATTAATTAATTAAATTGGAGAAAATTATAGTCTTTTACTTTTTCAATTATCGTGCATTAATTTTATGTTTTATTTGGTTTATTATTTTCAAAGTATACACGCATATAATACTTACAGTTTACTTTAGATAGATCCATAACATGACATGCAATACAGCAATTGTACTCAGACATTAGTTTGCATAATTCTTCATTTCTACAGTATTATCAATAATTTCTCAATAATGGTTACCCGTTGAACTTAGCTTAGATAGGAACTTCAATCGTCTTATTGCAATTTTTAGTTCAGCAGGCAATTGACCCATGTAATATTGACTTTGAGCTATTATATTCTTATCGAATGTATGGAAAAACTTGAGTAGATTTCTGTATATGCATTTTCATTGCTGCGGATTTATGACCAAGACAGTTCAACACTATCTAAGCCATATATATAGGTACGCATTGCGATTCAGTCAAAGAAATTGTCACCTCCGGTGAAGAGGTACCAATTCTTGAAAAAATAGCGTTGAGTGATCGAAAGAGTTTTTGTTTTCATTTCGCAAGTTCAACTTGAAATGCTTAGCAAAAACCACAGACAAACCTAAAAACATAGCTTCGCTTACCCGTTGTATAGGTGTATCATTTATTAAGATGTATGAAGCTTTAATGGGATGTCAAGGGCCAATACGAATACAAAATGTCTCATTGCAATTAATTGGTAAACCAATAGAACTAAGTTCTTCGGTGCATATGTCGGTAAGTTTCTGTAAGTCGTGAATTGAAATAGACAGTAAGACCAAGTCGTCTGCATACATTATAGAATCACAGCACTGACCATAAATAAAACACCCCAATATTGATTTCTCTAACTTATAGTAACAGCTCATCAACTGTTAACGAAAACAATATTAGGGATAAAATACCTCCTTGTCTAACCCCCGAAGAAATGATAAAAGGTCTAAAGAAATTATTTTTAAACTTAACAATAGAATTTAGCTTAGAATACCAATCCTTTAAAATTTCAATAAACCTTCCTGGAAAACTCCTATCGATTAGTTTGACAAAAAGCATGCCAAATTTTGTGTTATCGAATGCTTTAGTAAGATCAAGGGAGCAGATATTAACTGTAGATTATAGTATAATATACATTATAAACTGTTGATTGTAGTATAATATATCTATTGAGACATCTTATTGCAATGATGAAATCACAATGTTACAGTTAGCTTCTTCGAGTAATTCTATGTTCCTAATTTCCTGGTATTTATAATCAAATCATAAATGATATGCTGGTAGAAAATGTAACGAATGTAATGTTTTTATTTTAGAGACGACTTGTGGACTTCTATCGCTGATCTGATAATAAAATCTCGGACATTCACTGGACTGGTAATACGAAAAATGGTCTAAATTGCCTAACGGTTTAAACATGTGGTTTTAAAACTGATAGATATCAACATAGTTGATCATTTCACAATAATGTGTTTTTTCTACTTCAAATAAATTATAATCAATGTGTCAAGGTACATACTTTTCCATATTGCATCTGCACAGGTGAAGCTTCTATTTTATAGCTCGAAGATAAAACTTCCTTCGGGCAACTTAAAGTTTAATTCCTGCTGTATCTTTAGAAGGTAGCGTTACGTTGTTGAAGAGATGTTTCACTGATAATGTTTCACTAATCATGTTTCACTGATCACGTTTCACTGATCATGCTTCACTGATCGTGTTTCACTGATCATGTTTCACTGATCGTGTTTCACTGATCGTGTTTCACTGATAATGTTTCACTGATAATGTTTCACTGATCATGTTTCACTGATAATGTTTCAATGATCATGTTTCACTGATCATAATAATGATTCCTACAAGTTCGATAGATCGGAGGAAAGCGAAGCAGAGACAAGCACAAGTAATTTGCTCTCTATCTTGCACAAATATGCCTAGCTAGAGGCGCTTCTTTAGCGACCAGTGCCACGAATACTCTGGTGTCATGCACCAAGACTTACAATATCGTTCTCGCATGTAGCATTGTTGTATGCATAGCGCGTATCTGGGCCACGCTGCAGCTAGGAGCTCGCAGGCAGCAATGAGCCTCCTAGGTTGATCTATTATAGCCTGGCTCAAATTATTTAGCCGATAACTTTTTAAGCAGGCATAGTACACCGTCGGAAATGTGCTCCCTCTCTCATTTTCGACGTTAGCTTGCTTAGTTGTTTTTAAATGTTTGAATGAATGATGGCATGAAAGGACTGGTGGCATGAAGGGTGAACGAATAAATAAATCGATTTCGTGTTTGACCGGTTGATTGATTGATTGGCAGATCGTATGATTAAAGGATGATCGACTGGTTCATTCATTGATTCAATGAATCATTTAAGCTTTGACTTGTTAACTCTCGAATGCATGGCTGTGTGTCGAGATCTATCAGATGAATATCTAGTTTAATCTTTTTTCCGACAGCAAATCTGATGTTAGGCACGGCCTTGTTCATTTAATCGTTGGACAATTTTTGATACCGGTTAACCGCTTTCGCGGAATCTTAAGTTGAACTATAGTCAGTCTGTCTAAGTAGTTCGAGCCAACGGCGATGTCGGTAAGATACTCGATCGCGGATAAGACTGTGCGGGGTTCAAATCCTGAGCTCTCCCGTTACTGACATCGCTTTCGAGTGAGGAAACTGACGATAACACTAGCTTTTTAGCTTTTTAATTGTAGACAGTGAACCGGGTACTCGCGGCTTTTGTCTCAGCAGCACATTGTGGCCGACATTGGAGAGATGATAGTGAACGACTCTTAATATGAAATAAATGAAATGAAGTTCTCTGTGTGTATCAATGATAGGAGAAAG